>JAEQBH010002520.1:0-251717 GCA_016808115.1 Tetrastigma voinierianum
AAATTACCTCACACATAGAAAGATGAAGGCATTCATTTCACTTACCAATTGATCTTAAAATTCAGTGCCAAGAAGCATATTTTAACAAACTAAACTCAAAACAAATGGTAATTGGAAAAAAATAAGTTTTTCAATTAATGTCTTCGGTGACTTAGTACTGAAAGTCTAATGATTACAAAGCGAAACACAGACATAAGAATGTGAATGATTTAATTCATATAATAGTAGCCATTACGATAAGGTTTAATCAAAATCTTAGAGACTGTAAAGAGATCAAGCACCTTAGAAATTTGAAGACATACCCATTATGATAAACGGTAGCCTCAGAATTGCTCCACAGGGATAACTATCTCCACTGCTCCTTGTTGATCTTGGGCGGGATGTTAAGCGCCTGAAAAAATGGGGAGAAAGCATGAATCTATAGACTAAAATTAGGGGTGAAGAATGAATGATTTATGAATAAATGCAGATACTTAAATTACAAGCCATATCTTGCTAATATGTGATCTATTCCTGACTTTAATCTTTGACATTGTAACTTTCTCTTTGTTCCTATTGCCTCCAACTGTCATTAACTAAGAAAACATAAGAAAAGGCCTCATATAGCATCTATTAAAAATGGGCTTGCCTTTGTAAATCTATACATAACATAGTTCCAGCTCTTGTTGTAAAAAAGTATGCTGATGCCATGCATTTTTCGCTTTTTCTTTTGATCCTGATGATATGCATGATAAAGCGAAGGAAAACTTGGGAGAAAACTATCAAAATGCCCAGTAATCAAAGGAAAAATAACTAGTAGTGATATCTTATGGGTTATAGATCTTTTCTGCAGTAGCTAACGACAACAAATTTGGATGTTTTATTTACTAGCGATAATATGAAAATAACTTCATATGAAATGAAAGTAATAATGGCCAGCTTCCCACACCATCGAACATTGACCAAATAACAAAATACCAAGTAAAATTACAAATATTACCAAACATTGACCACTTCTGTTCAAGGCGTGATAAAACTATTGAAAAAAGATATAGCATATTTAAAAATGTCTAACATGATGTAGAAAAGCAGGCGCTAGAACATACATGGAAGTAGTCTGCATGTCTATCTTCCTTGTGCGGGTTTGGAAGATCACTTAGTACGAAGCAATTGCTGCAAGTTAGATGAGTTTCAGAACAAGAAAAAAATAAGTTTGATGCCAAGGAGATTCATGAAAAACAGAGTACAAAAAGGAAAAATGATATACAAGTATAAATTCACTTACCATGGAAAAAGTTCGTCTTGCTCGATCCATTAGCACCAATTGAGAAATCATGTATTTATACAAAATTCAGAAAAACTAAACCATGAAGGTCTTGAGGAGTGGCATCAAAATCAAAATAAAAAATTCTAAAAAATCCAAAATTAACTTTCTTTATACAAAAATTAAATCTATATGTCGAAGTGGACATCGAGTCGAAATAAACGAAGGGCCTTGTTGGCCATTTCCTTGCTGGAATTGGAACATCTGATTCATCATTGTCTGCATCTACATGTGTTGTTGCATCATCTCCATTTGTTATTGTTGTTGATGTAAGCTGTCGCTTGTTAGTCTTTGCAATTGTCCTTGTGTGCTTGTAGGTGCTCTTGTTGGTAGATTTGTTGTTGCATTTGTTCTTCCACGTTGTTTAAAATGGGTGATCCTCTTCTTACATTTCCTTGACTTTGATGCAAGGGCTGCATTTGCCTCTTTTTTTTGACGTGGCTCCAAATACCACCGAAGGGTCACACCAAATCCAAAACCTCGTACACAACCATTTCTTTCTGGGCCCATCACTTGTGTGTACATGCTATTCACTGATAATGGGGGAGATGATGAAGACTCTCCCATTTGTGATTGTGTTTTAGTTGCCAAAATCTCCTCAAACTTAGCCTAAAGGGATAATTAAGGGAAAATCACTCTTAGATTAACATATAAGTATGTCATTATATTTTTGCGATAATTGTTATGAAAAATAATTAAGTATTCACCATAATATCACGAGATGCATCATCAACAGGAGTTCCATCCTTGCGTGTATGAGTGAGCTTGAATATATCTATCCTATTAAGTTGTGTACCATCCTCCCTCAGTCGCGTCTATATATAAATAAAGTGTAAAATAAATAAATAATAAATAATAAATAATAAATTCATTAAAAATAACATTATTATTAAAAACGATGCACTAACTTGTTCATAACGAGTTGTCTGAAGCACTAGACCATAATGTGTGATTAATCTTCTGTTTAACTCTATTTTCCTTATTTCTTTTGGAGATGACCTGTATTAGACACATACAAATATAACGTAAATAAAAGTAAATGTATGATCATTATGTAAAACCCGAGAAATTTTCGATTTTCCTGTAGAAGGGCAAAACTATAAATTACCGTTAGAGACCGATGAAGAAGTTGGAATTTTTTTAGATCTCGAATGACGAAACAGACTTTATCGTTGAAATTGTCTCGCGAAATCTAGCGATCCTGTCGAATTTAATTGAATTTCGAAAAGATCGAGATTTTACGTTTTTCGAGATATCGAACGTCGATTACCACGTGGCATGGTCAAATGGCAGGTTGTGAGGTCTACACATGTGTGAGGTCTATACATGGCAAGAAAACATGTGGTAAAGCATGGATCATCTAATGCTTGGGTTAAGTGACACATGGCAAGAGATTAAGCCATGTCTCTTATGTTTGAGAAAGTCAAACTTAATGAGGGCAAATGGGAAAAAGGGGAAAAAGACATCATCTTCTCCAATTTTTTGAACTGGTCTACGACAGTGAGGGTGGGGGAAAGGGTTTTAGAGGGAGAAAGTATATCTTCTCTTTAATATTTATGACATTTGTACTGTTTGTTCTCTTGGGAGTAAGAGGAGAAGTTGGTCTACGCGTCAAGGGCTACGCTTGGGTACCAGAATCAGGGGTTTCTGACAAACTCCACAGGTAAGGGTCTTCTCCTACCTTGGTTCCTCCTTGCTTAAGAGCCATTCCATGGCCATTTGTTTTAGTCCTTTGTGTGGGGTTGGTTTAAGCACAGATTAGTAGGAGCAGACTATGGGCGTTTGGACTGAATCTTGGTCCATTAATTCCCAAGCTAATGTTTTGGGAATGGGTATGGTTAAGTGGGTTTTGGGGCTGTTTCGAGCCCCGAGCTGAAACGGTGTGGTTAGCAATGTGGATATCTAATGTCTTTAGATATTTAGTTATTTATAGAATGGGATTTCTAGGACTATAATAAGTTTTACCTCCTCCTCTTCTCTCTCTCTCTCTTTCTTTTTCCCCCTAGCTAGATGGCTTGTGGGTTCGCATAATCACTCGATTCTGTGGGAATTATACCATTAATAAGCAGGATAGCATCTAAATTCTTAATAAGTTCTATCAATGAAATTGTAAGACTACATAGCTTTAGCTCTTAATACGAGCACGACTCTTTTCTTACTCAGATTAAAAACTAAAAATAATGGAAATTTGACTAGAAAAAGAAATTGCTAACGATTATAATATCTGAGTAAAATTAAGACTTATTTCGAGACTATGAAATGCAGGAAATTATCTAATGTTGTTCCCCGTCAATTTGTTTGTTCATTTCCTTTATCATTAAAATGGTGTTAATCTTTTATGATATTGAGATCAAGAAAAGTAAGCAGTTGCTTTGGTAATGGAACTAAGGATTGCCTTTGCTCCATGTTAATCTAATTTGCAATGCGGTTTCTTGTGTGTGCAAAGTTTATTTATTTATTGCTATCAATAATACTTCTATTGCAACTATAGAGGTTTCCGCAAAATTTATATGTGAGATTGGGAGCTTTTGCTTTCCATAAGACATTAGAAGATTTTTTAATTTCCTTCGTTTGGTTTAACCTGTCCTATTACACCTACTTGTGCCTCTTATCTTTTAATAATTCTGATTTGTTCAAACCCATCATCGATGAATGGATATATTGATATCTGTTTCATATCCAGGTATCTTCATCATTTCATGAATGGTTGAATTCGTCACTTCAGCTGAATGTTCCTTTGGTTGATGTTGATAAGGTATATTTATTCCCCTGGTAATGAAAAGAGATTCTTCGTTGTTTAAGGCTTATGTTTTATTGTTCCCTTGTCTCCGTACTACCGTAAACAAAGGATGGGAGATGATCTGGATTAGGTCAGGGGAGGTTGCTGAGGCACATTTGAGGAAGTGTTATTTACGATCACGTTCGGAGTAAAAATGGGATCACCATTGGTCACAATATATTTTTTTCTTAGTGAAACTATCTTATTATAATCTTTATGTAAAAATTTGATTTTTCTATAATCCTTATTTTCATGAGGGTATTTCTTATTGTTAATTTTGTCTTTGAGTTCGTTTGCATTATAAGAAACATAGTGAGAGATTAGGCGACGGAAGGTGCTCCTTAAATTCCTTTAAAACTTTAGATTCAATATTTATTGTATCAGTCATGATCTACAAAAAGTAAAATACTTCTTGCACTTTTTAATCGGGGAAAAAAGAGCGTGACAGTGCTGAAGCCTATTCTTGAAGAGCTTGATGGTCACATTCCCCGAATCGCTCTAGGATAGGTATTTTGTTTTCTCTTGTTGCTTTCTTTATTCCTTTACAAATCTTAAATATTATTATCTTAGTAGATTGTATCTACTATCACATGTCCTTTGATCGTGATTGTGAAGGATTAGTTTCCTGATTCATTTAAGAATCTTTTCCTTCTTTCCTTTCCTCTTTAGTCTAGACTCTAACTTTGTTTCCTTCATCTGTTCTAATACTTAGAGTATAAATATGTATGTTCCCTCACTTTATTAGTCAATGAAAATCAAAGTGTTATTTTTCTTTTCCTATGGTATTAGAGTCATGGAAGGTTTGGGTTAAGTTTTTGTAAGTGTTGTTTTCAATTAGACAACCCATCTAGTGGGTGCGACTTTTCCGATAGCCTCTTTTTGAGCCCTCTTTTCAGCCAACACTCTTTTCATTGACCTCTTCTGCGCGACCCTCTTAGAAGACCCATCTAGTGGCCGTGTCTCACTCAGGCCACATCAACTCTCCGTGTAGTCAATTCCGGCGACACATCTAGTGGTCATGTCTCACTTCGGTCACATCAGTTAGTCGTGTAGTCAATTTTGGTGACCCATCTAGTGATCGTGTCTCACTTTGGTCATGTCTGCATCGCGGAGCATGAAGCCCTTGATAATGTCAGTGCGCATTGTTGACATCCGACCGCTTTTTCAAGCGGATAGGATTAAGTACATGTGTGATAAGCTTGGTCCATTTGACCTATATTCACCAGTTTGACGGGAGTGTTAAGTTAAGGATTAGTTTCTTAATCCATTTAGGAATCTTTTCCTTCTTTCCTTTTATCTTTAGCCTCCTAATTAGACTCTAACATTGTTTCCTTTGTCTGCTCTAACACTCAGAGTATAACATGTATGTTCCTCACTTTGTTAGTCAATGAAAATCAAAGAGTTATTTTTTCTCTTCATGCGATGAATCCTTTAAAACAATTATGTCTTGCTTTGCAATTACTGAAACCATTAACCTTGTTGGATAGGCCTCTCATGTTTAGTTCCTAGTGCCGGATCATGCCGGCATTGGAGATTTCCTCGTCTTTTGCATAGTCTTGATGTTGAGTTTTTAATAAATCTAATCTGATTTATTCTTTACACCAGGCTTGACAATCTATTTTATGTCACAGGTTTCATAAGCCAAGGAAATGAATTTTCATATTACATGATGATATGCTCAAGTTTTATTCTCAATAAGTGAGAACTTCATGGACCTCTAGTTTTGCCATCATTATGCATATTTCTACCTGTATACAAGAATTTACTCCTCCATATTCTGCTTTTATCCCGACATGCCCTTGTTTGGGTTTACTTCTTTTTAACCAAAGGCTCAAACTCGCGAGCAAAGGGACAATTTACTCCTTGGATCCACAAAGAATTGCAATTCACCATCGCACAACGACCAACTTCATCCCTAATCCCCGATATATACATCATTTGCACAGGCTTATGTTTGTGTTATTTTTCTTTAGTTTTCTATTCATATTTTCACTCTTCAAATGCTCTGTAAGTTACATGCAAACAAGTCAGATTTTTTTTTCCCATCCAGGTGAGGCTTTAGTTGTTTACCATGGAAGTTGGATAAATTTTAAAACATAACATTCAATGCATTGGTGTTTTAAAATGCTATTATTCAGTAGAGGCAAGACCATGAATGAACTTTGAGACCATAGCCTCAGTTAGGGAAATTAAGGCTTATAACCTTGAGGCCATTGAGGTGAAGGCCCAAATCTAAAGGTTTTAATGGATTTTGTGGGCTTTGTTGGTGTAGATTTTGTAAGTTTTGTTTTATGTTCAAACTTGGCCTAAACTTTTCACAAAAGAATAAAGAAGGACTTCATATTAAGCTAAAGACTAAACTTATATACAATCATTATCATATTGTTAAACAATGGATAGAGAAAGTACCACTCATGAAATACGTGGGTGAGGAACATGAATGAGCAAGCATTAAAACCCCATGAGGAGAACAATGCAATAATCGGATACATAACTATTACTCAGAGGTTCCTGTGAAATGAGAGAAGAAAAGAATACTTTTCTTTATTAAATGAGTGAGTGGGTATTACATAGTATAGAGATACCTATATATATACAAAAGATTGGAACAAAAAGGAAACAAAATAAAGTGTAAAAGGAAGGAGGATAATGTACATAAAAGGTAGGAGATAAATCAAAGAATGTCTAGAGAATATTCTATCATTCTCAATATTCCCATAAGGATATTTATCAAAAAAAAAAAAAAAGATAATGATGGTAGTACTAAAGATTGCTCAAGAAACCATGAGAATTAACTTTAAGACGAGAAGAATAAACTGAAATAAAAACTATTGATAATGACAAACCTGTTAACTGTGTTGTAATGAACTTTATTTTTCTCCTTTGTTATTCGCTTTTCATGATTTATATTTCGATTTGATGAGAATTTATTTACTTGTTCAAGATGAGACTTATGCCTTGTTCTCGCTTCAATCTTATGGCTTACCTTATTTGCATAATGCACTGAGGCCACTTCCTCTTTTAGCCTTTTAAAACATTGCAAAGGCATAGGCTTTAGAGACAAAGGGGAGATTTTGTCATTCCAAAGAGGCAAATTCAATGAGTATATTTATTAAAATGAATTTAATAAATAGAACTGAAATATCTACCAACAAAAATTAAAATGAAAGAGATATGGGTAAAATATAAACGAGCTTCGAAACATTTAGGTTTATTCAACCACGTATCACCTTTAGGGAATGACAAATCAACCATTGATGTGAAAATTTAGAGATTACAAGGTTATATGGATGGAAAAATAGACACCTTAGCCATCACTGATCATTTGATTCTGTGTATGAGGTGAATATTTCCAACATAACCGCGTGAAGGTTAGATGTGATATACAACGACGGCGATGCATTCCAGACAATCAAACTTCTATAAGAGGTTTGCAAGTATTCAACAAGTGTCCTTGAACTCAAGGTAGGATGGTATCGGGCAAGCCTAGTATTTTATCGTAAGGAGTATATAGAGGCTTCGATGGACAAAATGGAGGATACTCAACTGTGACATGTCGAAGCTTCATGAGAATGATCCGAGGGAGAAGCAGGTTGAAAATACTGGATCGGCTGCAGCTGAAATAGGGAGATTTGTGCAGACTACAGGGATTTATGGGGCAGTTCAGGTTTAGCTTGTGATTGATTGTCTTTTAAGAGAGAACGCACCGGCCGGGAGAAAATGGCGAAGTGAGATCTTTTCTCTATCAGGTTCCAACATTGCCTCAGAGTCTCGCAAAGAAAGAACGCAGAAGTATATCGGGGATATTAGGATTAACAACAACCTAGCACCAAAGTTTTATTATATGTCGTAAGAAACCTAGCCCTACCATGGTTATGAATCGTTTCTTCATAAAAGGGTCGAATGTGGAGGTGATTAGGCTACAATAACCAAATATCGTGAGGGCTACCACTGGGAGCATAGGAATTGCATTTTTGCTTTCACTTCAATTAAATGATTGTCTTGCAAGGTGTATGGGATTTAGAGGAGTTCAATAGAGCTAATGAGGTGAAAATATATCAAGAATGAAGTTTGAATTTCGCATGTGTGATTCTTCCATGAATATCGATATATTGAAATGTTATAATGTTGTGGCTTTTGAAACAAATTGGCTACGGAACCGAGGTGGTCATCTCTCGTGAACCGGGGAGAAATATGATGGATTCTTCCATGAATATCATTGATCTATTGAAATGTTATAATGCCGTGGGTTTGAACAATTGCTTACTTGAACTTGAGGTGATCATCTCGCAATCGGGGAGAAATAAGGGATGGATTCTTCCATGAATATCATTGATCTATTAAATGTTATAATGTTGTGGTTTGAGTCACTGCTTACTTAAACTGAGGTGGTCATCTCTCGTGAATCGGGAGAAATAAGGGGCTGGATTTTTCCATGAATATCATTAATCTATTGAAATGTTATAATGTCAGGGTTTGAAATAGTTGTTGTATTTGAACTCGAGGTGGTCATCTCTCGCAACTCGGGAGAAATAAGGGAGGTGTTACCTCTCGAGGCATGACTCATGCAACAAAGGGTTAGGTGGGGACATAGAGGTCCTAGTTTGATATCCGCATCTGGAAAAAATGGAAAGGAAAATATAATCCCGTCAAGGAGGAAAAAAAGGAAGGTGCTGGTCCGCTCGAGGATTATTAAAAATCATTTCATCGATGGATAGAACACCAGCGTTAAAGGTGGAGTGATAGATGGAAACGCCTGTACACCCTTTTGAAGTAATTGCCAAAGTGGGTATTTCACTTTTTCAAGTAATATCCAAAACATCAATAAATCAGAAAGAGAGGTTCCATTTCATTATGATCTTTACTTCATTCAAACAAAGAATCTGCGAGAATGTTTCCATAAAGACATTTTTCGTGGCTGATCCAAGCCATAAAAATTTTTTCTCTGTGTTACTCCAAATTCACCAAAATAAATATGTTTGGGGTCAGAAGGCATATTTTCTATTTCCCCCTTCCTTCATCATCCCTCCGCACTTCCTAGTCCTGGTATCCTGAATTGTCTCAAGAAGCACCCAACTAATAGGCTAAGGTTCGGAATGATAAAGACCTTAACCTCTGTGCTGTAATGAATTGGATAAGTTAACTGTCTACTAATATGCTACGACACTAAACGTCAGAAAAAAAACTCAAAGGCTAGATTGGACATACGGCTACAAGTCAAGGGCATTTATACATCTTATCCCTAAATATAGGTGAGCTATTCTTCTAGGTTGTGAGCTCATTCCATTTTAATTTTTTCAAAGGAAAAAATGGAAGATGGAGACAAAAGGTAGAGCGTCCTCTTAAAAACACTGTAATTTGAGTTCTAGCCTTGTCATGCAGTGGTTACTGTATTTTTGTTTTTCTGGTGATGATGGGGGGCTTGCCCCTAATAATCATTTTTGGATTGAAACTTTTGTTCAATCCAATTAAAATCTAGCATTCTCTATTATTGCTACTGGAAAGCGATTCGTGTTTAAGCATGAAGTCTAGCAATTCGCCATCATATTTTGATCGGGACATTAAGACCCATGTTGAGAATTCAAGTGAAGAAGAAATTGGAAAGCAAAACCATCATTCTTAATGGTCATATTGGTTTTGGTATTGGTATTGTCATATTTTTATTAAGCTTCAAGAGGGTATCATGAGAAGTGGTAGCAGGATTTCGTATACAAATAAAATTTTCTTGTAGAAAAATGTTAAGAAAATGTATTTAATAAATTCATTTCTTTTCAATCTTTCGTAGATAACCAAATAAAAAAATTGTTTTTATAAATTTATTTGCATATATTTCTTTTCAATGTATATTATCGTAAACATCCCTCATACATATAAAGATTTCTCCCCATGAAATGGCGATTCAACCAAATACGTTTATTAATTTTCACACCTAGGTTGGAAATTCCATCAGAATACTTAGAATAAAATCTTTGAATATGTATTTTGAAAAACATAATGCATAAACAATTTATATGTTCAAATTTTGTTAACAAATAAAGAGTGTATTTCACCTGTTATTTTCTTATGTCCATCTTCCATATTTTTGCAGAAACAAAAATAAAATAAAAGCAAACGAGGAATGAACACAAAATCTAGAATCAATATCAACTAGTGTACATAATAGAAATTAACTAGCAAAGTGAGACGTCGATATGTTCCAACTAATATAATTCCAATATTCAACTCATGGTTATAGATTTTTTTTTTTTTATTATTGGGTGCTTTTCTGGCATAGGCTAAATAATAGGGGAGTGCTTTGTGCCTTGTGCACAAAATTTAGGCTTCCAACTGATGATGCACATGTGTCAAGACACTTGCCAAATACACCTACATTCCACCTTCCCAATAACAAGAAATTAAAATATAAAATAAAAATAGAACAAGACAAAATTAAACAAATGGCAAATAAAAGGAACAAGCTGAATCGCTCACTAATGCTATTTTAGGAATGAAAGAAAGAGAAGGAAACCCAAAACAAGATATTCGAACTAAAAAGTTTTTCATTATATGGTAAGAACTTGCAAAAGTATAACTTACAAAGTGTTAAATTACTTGCAATTAGAAGAAACACATTATGTCACACCCCATTTTCCACGTGTGTGATTTCTGTTATTTTAATCTTTGTCACATCACGAAACCTCAAATATACTTTTCAAAAAATCCAACACTTTGCATAAAAGCGGGCCACACCACCCTTACACACCATATGTATCAAACCTCAGAGCCAAAACCCGAGTCCAAACTCCACTTGGAGTAATCGCTAGAAACGTAATTAAAACTCAACTCCAAGTCTCAAAACATATATATACATATCTATACAGAGAAGTCCTCAATGCACCTAAGACTATACACTCAGACTTGATCAAAATAATATTTACATAAAATCCCAAAACTTTTCAGCAATCCCAAACTAATGGCCACAAGCCAACATACAATGACCCATGATTGATATGAACTCAGTCCAAAATATACAAGGTGGAACCCACACAACACTAGATGTTCTCAAAATATGCCCAACCACCAACATGCTAAGGTCGACACACAACCCCTAACCTCCAAGACCCTCGTAGTTCAACAACTCTCTCAAGTCATGCAACTCGGTTCGATCGCATCTAAGGTGGAGGAAAATGGGCCGAAGTTCGACAACCTCGTAGTTAATCCCATAACAAGCCATACTTATAAAAAATATTTTAAAATACAAATAATTCAACACATCTCAAAACATGAGCCTTTTTTACAAATAATAGGTTGATGTGGAAACAAATGGGATGCACATTAACACCATCTCGACCCCTTATCAAGGACTCTTCTTTTTGGGCTTTCACCTGTGTGGACTACCGATCATCCCCGAACAACGCATAAATTGTCAGGGATTTACTACCTAAAGGATATGGCTCCACATCCCGTATAACGACAAATTGTCACTACCACCCAGGATATGCCCACATCCCGTATATCTCGTGACCTTTCTCGGACTACAACCTGTGACTAGTCATACGTGTCCACTACATCAATTCGAACTCACACATTCATACCCATGTCATGCTTTAAAACAATTCAAAGCATTCACCCACATGGATATTAAAAAACATCATACCACCTTATCTAAAGACCTCATAGATATAAAAATATACACATTTATATATATATCATTAGAAAATCACACAGTCCAAGCATGGAATGGTACAGAATTTCCACAAAACGTCAAACCATGGTATAAGCAGGAGAAGGTTACGAGATCCCCTACCTTCCTTGGATTCAAAAATCCACAAGTCTCCCAAGGAAGTCGAAACCGAGGCTACTCCAAAGGATCTACAATTAACAAGTCATAAGATTTCTTAGCCTCAAACAATCCGGGTTACATAAATACCCAATTGCCGACATTACTTCACCACTCGAATCACATAGATTCTATACCTCTAACATAAACCTTGATCTCCATGCACTCTTTTACACTTACTAAGATCAACATTTAACACCCTTATTAGGTAAATAATAAATGAAGATACACAACACTTGTACCCTGCTTTCTAAATTATCTCAAGACCCTTTTTTTTTCTCAACTAAAATTTTACTAGCCATGCTTTTGTTCACTGTGTCTTCTGACCAAAAGTTCCCATTCTAGTTTCACAGCCTCTTAAATCAGGCTGCTCGACTCGGAATCAAGAGTTATGGTTTTTACACTCTGACCTCCCCGAGATTATTTTCTAGGGACAGAATCTCTGCCCTCACTTCACCCTCATTTTGACGAAATTATGGGAACAAATGAGCCATAATTTGGCAACACTTTCTTCATGAAGTTACTCCTCTATGTGGCTACTTTGAGAAAGATTTTGAATCACTCCATTTGGACTGGGTTATAACTCAACTTATGACTCAAAAACAGAACCGCTCTCCAGTAATTGTGGAGCTAATTTACTGACTTTCAACCTCAAATTAAAGGGTCTTATGGTGGGTTTAGTTCTTGGCCTGGGCTTCTAGACATTCTGCAGTCTCAGGCTCAGGCTTCTTCTCTAACTAGAATCATCCAGTTCGAGTTCTTAGGCCAACTTATGGCCAAACATCATTATGGTCAAAGGGGAAAGTCGAACGTGCTCGACACACACACACATGCCATCTTCACAAAACCGGTCTTTACAATTTAGGTTCCACCAAACTCACTCTTTCATCAAATCTAGGGTTAGGATGAAACTCAACAAAAACTAATATAACAAGCCTTTAAGAAATCATTCTATTATCCCCACACTTCGCCATACAAATCCATACCAATCTTTGCAAGCTAAGGTTTTACCAACCCTACATTCCTATGTCTTGTTAAGATGCATTTAACCCACCATTAGGGACTTTATTACTTCTACTCATGTATTCAACAAGAAGTCTTACTAAACATACATCCTTAAACAAAATACAACCAAAGTCTATAAGAAATACAACTAAGGCCTCAAAGATCATGTTTACATACCTTAGTGAACTTTTTCCACCAAAAACCAAGCTTTCCTTCAAACCTTTCTCCTCCTCTCTCACTCTCTCTCTAAAACCTCTCTCACTCTAGAATTCCAGAATTTTCCACTTCCTAGCAAGAAACCCGGTCTAGCATCCAAAACAACCATGAGAGGATTGGCTCTGTTTGGCACATGGCAGCTCTTCTCATGCACTGTCAGTGTCAAGAGCTCCTACCTTTACATATGAGGTGTCATGCCCTCATGATGCCACATAGCTCACAAGCATGATATCGCACTTTAAATTCCTCCACTACCGTGCTTTCAAAGTGGTCCTTCAAGACATACTTAATTACAAACCTAATAAAACCACTAACTCACCTAATTGCATAATTGACCCACACATGCCATAAAAATGCAATCTAACACACTTTGCTAATCCTCTTAATTAAAACCAACCATTAAGATTGCTAATCTTAATCACAATTTAAACATCATAAGGCATAAGTTAATGGTTCCCAAAATCCTTTACCCTCGAATATAACAAAACATATATTAATATACCTGGGTATACATTAACACAAACACAATGTGCCAAATAACGAAAAAAATTAGTAGGTTAACATATGAGTGACTAAATTGAGGTCGCAATATATATATATATATATATATCCCAACAGCTTTTATTCTTTTTTCATACTATTAACTCAATAAAGCTAGAGCTTCTCAAGGTGAGATTTCAGGTGGAATTTGCTGAAATAAACAACTAGGTCTGGTTGACACATGACACACCCCCACCCCTACACGGCGGTAGGCGTGTTTACACTCCACGAAAATCCCATCCGTGCTACCTCTAACGACTAGAACTCGTGAAGCCGGTCGTATTGCTTGCTTAAACCATAAAAATTTTTCTTTTATTTTTCAAACTTAGATTTGGTAAAATCTTAGCAATGAAAACTTTGGCATCAAGGACGGCCGTGACATAGCTCCAATTCCAAATCCCAGATAAGATCCAATTTACTCTATATCCAACATATGGCAACCAACATACCAAACATATTCTCACAATACTAAACTATGTACATACATATATTCCATTACATTCAAAGTGTTTCATAAAATATTCTTAATTTACGCTGATTCTGTACAATGTCGTGATAAATCATATTGTGCGTTCATTCTATGCACTCAGACACTGAAAATAGTTTTTAAAATACAAAATAATGAGCTAAACGAGCTCAGTGAGTGTATGCTTTTATAAACGGTTTTTCTTTTCCGGAAAACATTTAAAAAATGTAAAACTCTCTTTTACAATTATTTTCCAAAAGCTTTTCTTTGCTTTGCTTGCTTTAAAAGTTTTCAAACTTTTCTTTGCTTGCTTGCTTTTGTACTTGCTTGCTTTTATACTTGCTTGAGCTTTGTTTTGCTTTCTTTAAAAGCTTAAACTCTCATTTCTTGCTTTCTTAGAGGTTTATAAAACTTCTCATAATTTTTCTTGCTTGCTTGCTTTATCTCTGTTTTTCTGAAAAGTTTCTTAAAACCTTTCAATAAACCTTTGCTTTAAAAGTTTCTCAAAATCCTTTCCATAACACGGGAGCCTGGGGCTCAACCGCATGCTTTGAAAAATAAAATCCTCACTGAGCTCGTCAATCGATCGCTTTGAAATTCAACCGGGAGCCCGAGTCAACCGCTTGCTTTAAACTCCGGCTGGCTAATCAACTCCAATGGTTGATTTTTCAAAACTCGTATATCATGCTTGTAAAACATCAACCACTGAGGCCTATTTTTGCTTACTTACCCTGGCGAACACGAGAACCTATGTTCAACCGTGCCGGGAAGGACCTTGTCCATCACCTATTTCCTATGAATGGTGGAATTGACCTCGTGTCGCCATCACCATACTTAGCTTAGGAGCTCATAACCTTATATAATCTCGTACGTGCCACCTGCCTCCTTTAAATGCATGATATGTCCAAGTCACGACCAGCAAAACTACAATTCATGTATGAGATCCTAACACCACCGTGCACGCACGTGAATAATTTCCGACCGGGGTTTGCTTGCAGTATTTAAAACTAGGAAGCCTTGTTTTCACAAACTTTCTTTGCTTGCTTGCTTGTTTTTTGTAAAATGGTTTTACAATTTAAACCATTTTTCTTTAAGTTTGCTTGAAAATGGTTTAACTTTTTCAAAACCATTTGCTTACTTGCTTGGTTTAAATTTTTCAAACCATTTGCTTACTTGCTTGCTTGCTTGAAAAATGGTTTAACTTTTCAAAACCATTTGTTTACTTGAGCACCGTTCCATACTTTTCCCGCCTTTGCTTTTTAACCTACACACTCAACCGAATACGACGACAAATTAATCGCCTAACTTAACGTACTTCCTAGACTTAGTCACACTCTTTGTACTCTTTTAAAGCTAAGGTGCTAAGGGTTCTATTCCAACTAGAATCACCCAATTCGGAGCAATCGGGGCTCAAGTTACGTCCTAAACAACCCGGACTACTCTATGTCCAAAGCTGAAATCAGAATTTTTCTTGCACATGGCCCCACTTTGAGTGAATTTTTGGACCACTTAGAGTCAGAATTTGACGATGCCTATTTATTTAGGTTTGGTTCTCCTTGAAGTCTATTTTAATTGGCCACTTGAATCACTCAAATCGGATAAGAAATGAACAAGTTATGGCCAAAATAAGAAAACTGATTGAAACAGAAAATGAACAAAAAATTCGGCACACCACTGCCACGATTCTGGCACACTTTGCTTTCGGTGGGGCGTACCCTATACACTACTGTTCATGTACCTAAGAGACACCTTCAAAATTTTGCTCCGCATTTTGTTGTTTTTCACACTTTGATGCCCATTCACTCATAACTTCTATAATTCATAATACCTCAAAAACTAACTTGGAATTCATCTAAAAACAACTCCACAACATTTGAATTGGTGCTTTGGAACTCATTAAAACACAAAACCTTAGGTGAAAACTAAGAACACTACCAAGGTCCACCAATTCTTTATAAAACCACATACTTTGATGATCTTCCAGGACTACCCCCAGATAGAGAGATTGATTTTCGATCGAAGTGAATCTCTCGATTAACCGATTTCGAGAGCGCCATATAGGATACCCCTAATTGAAAGAATGCAGCAGGTGATGGAAGAAATGGTCAACAAGGGGTTCGTCGATCGAGCACATCTCCTTGGGAGAACTGTTATTTGTGAAGAAGAATGAAGGAGCATGTGATTATGTATTGATTACGAGAGTTGAATAAGGTAACAATATCGTAATCGCATCCTCTTCCGAGATTAATGATCTTTGATCGCCATGCGGAGCCAAGGCTCTCCAAGATTGATTTGAGGTCGCTATCATCGCTGAGTTCACGATGAGGATGTTCCCAAGACAACATTCCGCATCACTGACGCATTTTGAGTTTTCTAGTCATGCCATTCTGACTACGAATGCTCCGGGACATATTATGATCGGCGAAACAGATTTCAATGATTGACGATTTACAGATTCGTGTTGCTGATAGTATACTGACATCATTCGGTGCAGAGTAATACAGAGCACTTAAGGATAATTTAAACATTGCGAACATCTGCTATATGCTAAACTCGCGAAGGCGTCGGGCTGGCTCGATTGTCGCTTTGGGACACGCTCTGCAGAGGGGGTCTCAATGGATCCGCAGAAGGTCGAAGCTTATACTGAACAAAACCTACGAAAGTGTTACGTAGGATAAGGAGTTTTCTCTGCCTGTGTATTACCGTGAAGTTCTCTGAGAGACTACATAGCCGCACCTTTGACTAGACTCGACGAGGAAAGAGGAAACCATGGTCGAGGCTTGTTAGAAGAGTTTCACGAATCAGTGCCGAGGTCGACTCTCACCCAAGATTTACACTTCCATCAGGTAGGATGGCTTTCATAGTTGTATCAGGATGCCTTCTGTGCAAGGCCTAGGCAAAAGTTAATGCACGACAAGGTGATTGCATATGCTTCTAGCAATTGAAGAAGCATGAACATAATTATCCTACACACGACCTAGCCAGCACCGTAGTATTTGGTCATGGGATATGGAGGCATTACTTATATGGAGTGCCTCAGAGGATTTTTACTTGACGGCAAGAGCTTGCATTCACATGTATGAATTGAACATGAGACAGGGAGAGTGGATTGAGAACCGATCAAGGATTATGAATGTACCATTGAATATCATCCCGGAAAGGCGAACGTAGCAAATGCTCTTAGTAGAAGACTCCATGAGGGGTTCCTATCGCACGAGGCCGTGCATCTTCCTCGACTCATAGAATTGAGGTCTCGTGAGGATCGAACTGACAGACTGGGGAGTTAATCGTTAGCCACATTCCATGCTGTACGTCCCATATTGACAGACGTGATTGAGAGCTCGCATCTCGTGATCCAGCCGTATAGTGAAGTTAAGAGGTGAAGTGTAGTCCGGGGCAACGCAGGATTTGGTCATCGAGAGAGGATGGCACCGTGGTCATGGGACGAGGCTGGGTGTACCAGACAGTGATGTGGAGGAGAGATGTTATGGAGGAAGCCCATTCCTCCGTTTATGTTATGCATCCGAGAAGCACAAAGATGTATCATACCCTAAAGGAACACTACTGGTGGAAAGGTATGAAGAGGGATATTGCAGAGTTCGTCTCTAGATGTCTCACATGTCAGCAGGTGAAAGCCGAATATCAGAAGCTTGCAGGACTATTACAATCACTCCCGATTCCTCAGTGGAAATGGGAGAGAATCACTATGGATTTTGTGGTAGATCACGCCATCGAATGGCCATGATATAATATGGGTGATTTGTGACGATCGACGAAATCACCATTTCCTTCCTATCGTGAATAGTGATTCATTGGATAAGTTGGCCCAATTATAATGCTAGAGAGATTATCGACCGCATATACGCCGCCTATTGTTTCGCATGAGATCCTGTGCTTCAATTTCGCTGGGCTCCGCTGCTGCACGCCTCGCAGCTAAACTCGCATTTTAGTACGGCTTTTCATCCACGTATGATACTAATCCAGAGGACTATACAGACGGAGGATATGCTTAGGGCATGTGTTCTTGAGTTTAGAGGAGCCGACACCCATCTACCCCTGATGGAGTTCGCATACAATAACATTTATCGTAATTCAAGATTGGTACGCCTCATGAAGCTCTTTGGCACGGAAATGTCGAACTCTAGTCCGTTGGGACGAGGTAGGTGAAAAGGAAATTAGTAGGTCCTAAATTGTTCAAGTGACTTGTGATAAAGATCGTTATAAGGGATAGACTGAAAATTGCACAAGACCGATGTAAAGTTATGCGGATAATCGCGCTGACCAGAGTTCGGTGTGATTGGCGGTATTTCTTTGTGGATTTCCCAAGCGGAAGGGCGCATTAAGATTTGGGAAACGTGAAAGCCGAGTCCACGATATATCGGGCCACATGGTAATTGCTGTTGAGAGGATTGAGAGGTGGCATCGAGATTGAGTCGCTTATCCGACCTCGATCGTGATTCACGATGTTTTCCATGCTCTCTATGCTCCGCAAGTACATACTGCACTTCATGTATCGGCTGCAGCAACCAGCAACAGGCAAGAGAATTCCGACATACGAAGAGGAACCAAAGGCAGATCCCACCGTCGAGAGCAAGTTCTCACAAGAATAAGACTATTCGGGCCGTGAAAGGTATTGCGGAGGAAAGTCATACAATGAGGAAGCTACTGGGAGCCGCAGGTCCAGATGCTTCATCAAGATCTCTACTGTTCCTGGGATGAGGTATGTTCCTTTCTTTTCTTTTTGAGTTTAGTTTATTCATTTCGAGGACGAAATGTCTTAAGGTGAGGATTTTGTAACACCACCCGAGAGAGTACAAAGAATGAATGATAAGAGCACCAAGTGTCATATAGTATTTTCGAGATTAAAGTAGTAAATGAAAGTTTATGGAAACTTAATTATATATTAAAACAAGGGCACACTGTTAGCCAGCAAAGGATTATGAAGATTATTAAGGTAGAGATGTCATAATACAAATTTTATGTTACAATTGCAAATTTAAAAGATGAGGGTTATTTTGCAATTAAAGGAAATGTTAAAATAATAAAAGGAGAAAACAAAAGCTAAACATTCATTCGTCTTCAAAGGCTAGGGCTCATGTTTTTGTGAGGAGAAGAGCTAAGGAGAGCCAAGGAGAGCCAAGAGGAGGAAGAGGAAGAAAAATGAGGGCGGAGAAGTCCAAAATCAGTGATGGCCTTTGCCTTGTAACCATTGTAATTGATCTAGACTTTGGCAAGGAGAATGTATGTTCTTTCGGGTACGTGTGCTTTGCGACAAAGACACATGAAATCTTTTAATTGTTGCCAGAGAGTAAAACCCCACCTGGGGAGAAAATAACCATGAAATCATCAAATTATGTGGTTTTATAAAGAATTTGTGTGGATCTTTAGGTAGGGTTCTTTGAAGTTTCACTTAGGTTTTGAGGTTTGGTCTATAAATTACTTCAATTGTCAGGAGTTGTTTTTAGATGAATTCCATGTAAATTTTGAGGTATATGAATTATAGTTGTATGATGTTAATTGGTAGCAAAAGGGCAAAAAGGAAGCAAATCTGAAAAATTCGCTGACTCGCTCGGTACAGAAATGCCTGCTTTTCCTATCAGCGACTCGGGCCAGAGATTTTAAACATGCTCATTTGTATCTGATTTGAGGATTCAAAATTCTGATAAAATATACTTCTAAAGGAAAATTTATCTGAAGGAAGTTCAAGCAAATTGTAATCCCAAAGTGCCTGTAGTAAAATTCTTCATCAAAGCCTTTAACCATGCCAAGCAGATTCGCTCGCCATCTAGATGTAAAACACAATAACTTGTGTTATGTGGTTGAGGCTTAGAGAATAATTTTAAATTGAAAATTTAAAGAGATGTCATTGATGAGAGAAAGACTGATCTGGAGAGTTTCATAAATTTTGAAGACCTCTGAATAATTTTTTGAGTCATAAAGTCTATAGAGTATTGTTGAAAAGGGTTTACCAAAATGAATGAGTTTCTTTAAAGGCTTTAAGGGTAATTTGTTCATTTGGCTTTAAAAATGAATGTGTATGGTGGATTAAATGGAGGTTATGATTTAATGTATAGTTGTGGCTTTCTTGAAAAGGTGAAAAGGACTATTGGACGGAAACTAGAATTAATGAAGCAAGCTGGATTGGCGGAACCGTGAGTGAAAATGATATTTTGAAAAATTCGCTTTAAAAGTGAATGGCTTAATGTTAAACTCGAAAGTTTAATGAAAATGTTTATATAAATGTGTTAAGGCATATGGAAATGTTTTATCTTGCATCAATATATATATATTTATATGTATATTAAATATGTATGCATACATTAAAGTATTATGAAAGCTTTAACATGTAAGGGAAGTACGCATATGTGTTTAATGATAAAGTAAAGGATTTAAATGTATTTATAAATGCATTTTGAAGAAATGTTTTACTGATTACCCTAAACCCCTATGACTGTTATGACTGATATCGGCCGAGGTACCTTAAGCATGTAAGGATTTAGAGGTAAAGCAGAAAGTTACTGTAACCAGGAGGGAATTAGTGTCTAGAGTAATATCCTTACACGTGATAAGTTAAAAGTTATGACTGAACCCTATGCAAAGCGTGAGTTTCTCCAGTCAGAGCGGTTATAGACCTGAATGTGATTGTCCTCACCACAAGATCCCGAACTGCTCGTGTTTATTCCCCGGGTTTCATCACGAAGAAAGAAAGAAGGAAATAAAAGAAAGCCTGAGGCATAAATGTTTAAGGCATAAATTCGATTTTAATACTATAAGTATTTATTATAAAGAAAGAAAGAAAGTTTGAGGCATAAATGCTTAATGTATAAACCGATTTTAATTGTATATATTTATTGCTTTGATATATACTCTAAAATGTTATTTTGATGAAAATGTACACTCATCGGGCTCCTTAGCTCATTCTTTTCCGTATGTTTAAAACATTTTCAGACCCGAGACAAAAAGCGCCGATAGAGGACCCTCTGCAGCAAGTGACGGAGACTTTGAGGAGACGCATAACTCGTGATTTCATTGAATATGTACTTGCATATTGTATATATGTTGAATATTTATTATGTATATATGTATATGTATAAAGTTGAAAAGGAACTACGTGGGCTTTGATCCTCAATGGACGAGAGGTAATAAAGTGCTTCTGGCTAAGTCCCGCCAAGCCCAATCTTTTTGATAAAAACAATTGCATGGATTTGAAGAAGTTTCAAATGTTTTGATGATTGAAATGAATAAATGTATATATGTATATATTAGCTTGATCGTCAGACGAGGAGTCCTAAAACGAAGTCGAGAAGTTGATGATGGAAAGATTAGAAGTGTTTTTAAATGTTTCGTAGGTTTTGTAAATTTGGGAAAGTCCGAAAACAAAGGAACAAGTCAATTTTTCCAAAAATCTAAGCGTTTGAAAAAGAAAAAAAAAAAAAAAAATTTACCACTTCGCTCGCATTATTTTCTAAAGATATGGCATTGTAAAGGGGTTCACCATGGATTTTATTTGACCGTTTATGAAAAGTTTTTATATCCATCGAGTGCCTGGAGTGTCCCTGGGTTCATGAGGTTAATCCTGTGTGGATCCTTCAACTCCCCTCAGATTCGATATGTATATTTAAAAGTCGGCAATACCTTGTTTCATCTGCCTTCTTCCTTAATCCTGCACTCATTTATTTTCTATCATTTTGGTGATATGATTCCCTTTCCTATGTGAGTTTGCCATTCTATGGAAGAATCTTGTATTTCTATCTCCTTCTTTCAACCAAATCTCCTTCTGCCTCTAGGACATTCTTCCATTAGAGCCTAACGTTTAAACTCATAAAAAGCTTCTAGTTTCAACTCTCTCTCTCTCTCACCCCTAAATCATCCTCGGCCTTTTTAACTTTCTCCCCCTCAAAGCCTCCTTTTTGGTGCTCTTCTACTTTCCTAAAGGGAATTTTTTATTCCAAGTTAGGAGTTGACCTTTGCTGGGATTTCACTTCTTGTTAGAACATAGCTTTCGGGTACTTAACTTCTAAAGCTCCCCTCCACTAATCATCAATAAGTGGTCTTAAAGCCTTCCTTTCGAGCCACATGTTAACCTAAATGGTAAGGCCTCTAATTGAGCAATTGGCCCTATAAGATTGGTGGTGGTCAAAAGAGGTTTGAAGTAAAAGGTTTTTGCCTTACACTCCAAAAGGACTTCCCACTATCTCGTGATTATAAACCTATCCAATCTTGCCATTCTTCGGTTGTTTAGACCCCCTTTCCAGGTCCATTAACCCCCTTTGAGAGGAATGTCTTTTAGCTCTAGCTAGTCTATGACTTGCAAAAACCTCCTCATAGAGCACGAGATCCTTCCTTCCATATTCCTTTCATCAGGGAAGCGAGTTACGTTAAAGTCTCCTTCTATACACAACGACCCTTGCCACAACCCTCCCACTGTCTTTAAGTCCTCCCAAAGTCGAAGTTCTTCCCTCCCCCGGTCGGCCCATAAACACTAAGTAAAGACACATGCTATTGTCCTCGCAATTTCAAACTACAAGAAAGTGAGAATCACTCTCCTCCTGTCCACTAGCTGGCATCCTCTAGAGTCTAAGATATATGATCCTCCCGAAGCTCCTACCGCATCGACAAAGAGCCCAATCAACAAACCTCCCGACCTGAAGGCTCCTACCGCATCCGTGGATGCCCTTCACCTGGGTCTCCTTAAGACGTACTAAGTCCACTTCTCCGGGATTTTAGGAAGGCTTTAATTAATTTTTTCATAATCATCACCCCTACATTCAAGAATCCGCACTTTCTATGAAACAAGTGATCAAATAATTTATTCCTAAATGGCAAAAAATACAAAAGAATTGATCCAAACAACTACAGAGAACTTACACCACCATCTTTGAGGATTCTTGATATGATTTCAATGCATTTCATGATGTTGTGTGTTGTATGAATGAAGAAGCAGGTCATCCCAAACTCTTGTAGTTACCATCAAAGTCCCCTTACAATGACTTTAAAGATGAAAAGCATAATGATCTAACTGTTGACTTGATTGGGGTGGAACTCAAGTCCCAATCTCAACTCTGAGTTTTTGACTGCTTCATTTCCTTAAAATGTGAAACCCAAAGGCTTTCTACAAGATGTACTTTTGTGCTTCTTTATACACTAGCGCATATTACCTTCCTTTGAAAGATTTCACTTTTCAATTTTATGTTCAAATCCTTTCTTTTATCGAGAGCATATCACAGTTCCATAGCCCACATAGAAAAGGGAACATTTACTCACCAATCTACAAGACAATGACATTTCAAACACACCTCCAACATCTGAACATTTAAAGATATAAAAGAAAGATATGAAACAAAAAGATGCTAAAAACACCTAAAGATCACTGACAACTGATTAACATTGAAAAATAACATGAAGATAAAATCGCCCAATTAATACAAAAAGAAGAAGACTGTCAATCACTGATCCATTCGATAAGATGTGGAAGTTCAAATAATGAACTGAGGAATAACAATACAGATGCACGATAGGCAGGATGAAGACAAAGAGTATATGATAATCATCAAGTTTAATGATTTAAAATAACCAACAAATAACATCATTAATGGATCTATTTAACGCCAAGAAGTCTGTATCTACAAAGCACGAACACTCCCGAAAGTTAAGTTTTTCCATCAAAAGCATTCATGATTTAAAATTAGAATATCTCTTCAGAAGATCTGATATCACTCTGTCCGATTTAACGAAACATATTTCAATCATCCACAAAACAAACATAAAGTTGTCAGCTATCAAGATCTGATCAATGATACTTGTTTGTTTGAATACAGTCAACACTCATCAAACTTGATAAACCCTCTGCTTGAGATGTTCGACTTAACGGTTCACAGTCCAAATATATCAAAATGCACTTCCGTCCCTGAATCCATTGACTAATTCACAACCTACGAAATTTATATGTCTCGCTTACTTACGCACATACGAAGAAAATAACGGCATGGGGCCCATATACATCCATACTCATAAACACATATCTCAACTATATTTTCATAGTTTCTATGTTTGTTCTACAAAAAGATTTATACATATTTACAAAATATTTGGGTCAGCGCCACGTCAGCTTTCTTCTCAAAAGATACCTCTACTGCTGCATCACCTCCCCGATAGTCTCGTAATTCGAAAGGGGGTCCACGACGGGGTGAGCAAAGCCGCAGAAAGTTTTCCTACAAGGGTTACTCCTCTCTCCCCACCTAAAATGCATATGCAATGGCATATATAAACAAGCAATCACATTCCATACAATTATTTTCTATATGAAATGTTCATCATGCATGAGATGCACTTCATGCTCACCACCCGAGTCCCAACCGACTCCCTCACACCCGAATGCCAAATGTGAAATAAAACTACCACACTCGACCAAACCATCAAACCCCTCCACCCTCTATTTATCAAAAACTGATTTGGATTCTTTCCTTATTTTGTGGGCCACGGATTTCTAGGTTTACACCGTGAGGACGCCGCACGCCTTTTTTTCAACATTTTCACGAACTTGCATCGCCTGGGATTCATGTCTAACCGTGAATAACCCGTGGATTCTCACCCCGGGGGATCACCCCAACTTGTTCCCGCCCAAAACATGTAATTTATCATTCACTATTTACACACTCGTGAATCTCTACCTGAATTTTGTCCCATTTTTCCCGAAGTTCACGCACTCCATTCACCAACAACACCGCGAATAAACCTTACCCCGCACCCACCCGACCGGGACGCGATGTGACTGCATATGAAATGCATGATGCCAATGCATTTTCTCATGTTACATGCTTGAATGAGCACTACATGAAACATTTACAAACCATGGAAAATTATAATTTATACATATAATCTTTACCTCCATGCAAAACATATTAATACATCAAAAAGCATAATATAACATTTCCACACACTGCATGTTATTCAAGCAAGCCATAACACACACAACAAGGCCTCAACTTGGAACCATTCAACAGGGTACCTCACGGCCCCTTCACAAACATGAACCATATTGGTTCCAATCATTGTCATCTCATCAACAAATCACAACATCTTAAACTTTCGCCTAGAAACCCTAACTCCGACAAATATGCAACCGGTCATGAAATCCATACCCTTAGTCCCAAGGTTTGGAACTAATTCACATGGCCTCTCATGGCCTCCCATAACCCTACCATTATAAAGCCTTTAAAGTTAAAAGTAAACCAAGTAGGAAAATATCCTACCTCTTGAGTTTGTCGAATTCAACTTTTTTTGGTGTCCACATCGTAGATCCTAATTCGCTGCGGCACCAACTTTAGTCCTCGAACTTTCAAACGTCGACCGTCCGGAACCCGGGAAAATCCTCCTTTTCCCTTTCCTTCCTTCTCCTTTTTCTTCCTTTTCTCTCTACGGATTCTTTCCCTTCTTTGTTTTCTTTCCTTCCTTTCTTTTCTTTTTGCTTTTCTTTTTCCTTTTTCTTTTCTCATTTTCCTTTCATTTTTCTCGTCATTTCTCTCCATTTTATCTTTCTCTTTTCCTTCTCTCCTCCTGATATCCATCCACAGCCAATGGAGTAGCCTCTCCTCCTTCCTCAAGCCAAATGTATGTTTCTCTTCCTTTTCCATCCCTTTACTTTTTATTTCATAAATCCACTTAATGACATCACGCACTCAGTTGCTTCACGCGAAATAATCCCTTTCTCCCACATGGCTAATTGTGAGCATTACTTTAGTGCCAAGTGTCACAATTTTATAGTTAAGTAGATCCCCCATCTCAAGCATGCCACATCCGACACCCCACGCTCGAAAAACGCAACCCACTCCACCTCGGAATCTAACGAAATTCCGACAAGTAGAAGCAATCTCGTGAGACGATTTCAACCAGTAAGCCCGCTTCGTCATCCGAGATCTAAAATTCCTACTTTCAACCTGAATTTCTATTTTTTACCTTTATCCAAAATCTTGGATTTTCTGGGGTTTCACACAAAACCTTATGGATTTCAAGAACTGCCTCTTTAATACTTTGTAGGCTTGCAATTCTTTCACCTCACTGACGAAGTTCATCAAACATTTCAAGCCCAGTCCTGTTTCCCTGCTCCATCAACGAAGTCTTGTGGGCTTTTTTAAATCAAGGTAGCAAATCTCTCATCCTTATAACCAGAGTCCTGCTTAGGATCCAGTGTTGAGCATTTGGTTGAAAATGGTTGCTGATCATATAAGTAGAAAGGTCAGACTCTGAAAGTCAACCTGTCTCTCTCCTGTCATTATCAAGGAGACAGCATGATCATTACAGTTCAGAGTCAGACTTACACAGCCATTTTACTAGCCACCTTCATGACTTCCTTGCATTCTAGGGAAACTTCTTCCTGAAATGAAAACCCATCTGCTTCTTCCAAATCAAAGTGCCCAATTTCATGAATATTTTGAAGTACAGATAACATTGGAAGCGGAAGTACTGGACCCACAAGAGCATCATCATGTTGCACTTTGTGAGACCACTTATTGCTACGGCATGAAGGCCATCTCAAAAAAGAAAGAGGCAATTACACCTGGGTTTCCTGTCCATAAGTACTTCAAGGAATTCAGAGTAGCTTGAAAAATGCCTACTGTAAAAGACCAACAGGGAGTCCTGACCATACTCTCTCTACAACTTCATGAATGCTTGTTGGAATGCTAATATCTCTAAAAACATCAGAAACTGAAGATGATCTTGTGACCCCACAAACCTTCAATTTTTCAAGAATAAGATCACGAAACTCTACACTAAAAAATGGCTCTTGTAGGGAACCCCCACAAGGCTTCTTCATATTCCAAATGAGATGTTTAGCAAGATCAGCATTCCAAAAATATTCATACAGGTAGTCAAGTTTGAAATACTTAAATTTTTGATGAATCATATTCCAAATCGCCCATACTATACAAATAATCTTTAAAATTTGACAAGTCATTGTGGGCTATTTCTGACTTCTTTACAAGATCCCATGAAGAACAGTATCTCTGTGATTCAAGCTTTCCCGAGGACATTAACCGAACCAATGTAACCCACCAAAACTGTCTGGCTCATATAATAAGGCAGACGGATCCTTGTCAAGTATCCCAAAACCCACAACTATGTCCTTCTTCTGTTGCCAATTAACCCACAATGGAAGAGCACTCTTCAAAAATTCTTTCCTTGAAAGACAAGTTCCACAAAAACACTCATTACCAAGCAATGCAAGGTCTGAAGGGAGCTCCCATGCATAATAAGATTTGCAAAATTTTGAAATTTCATAAGCAGTTGAGCCTTTAGGATCGTGAAAGGAAGATTCGCCACTCGCATTTCCAGAATGATCCCATTCTAATGCAAAAACCTGACTCTGAAGCCTCTTCATATTTATTATTCTTCGAGGACCAATTCAGACAATTTAAACACATGAACATAACAAGGTTTGTCATCACTATGCACCATTGCAACACCGTACCAATGACCTTGAGCTCATCATAGAGAAACAACAAACTTTTAAATGCCACAGTAAAGTGAAAACCATCAGAACCAGCCATAGAAAATGAAACCAGCGGCTCCTTATGCACCAATTCACCTACACCCGGCATCCCAATCTTTGCTAAACAACTCACGCTGCATTCATCAAACCTCAAGTCAACTAAAAAATACGCGTCTGATCGTGCAATCAAAATTCTAGGATGCCAACTAAATTCACAACCCAGCCATTTCATCTTTCTCTGAACAATCTGCATTGTCCCATGATCTTTAATCTACTTCCCATAAAATTTGAATTAGAACAGTAATCTAAATCGAACAAAAACAGTTCACCACTCTGCACAGAACTAAACACTCTTCCGATAAATGAGGATCAACAAGCTAACAACAGCACAACTCTTGAACACCTTACCACCCAGATAAATCAAACCCGGCTTGGAGTCGACCTTATCAATTTTAACACTAAACCAATGAACAGCATACGTTATACATGCCAACACCAACCCAACAGAATCAGGATTACCTGGAAACGAATACCAATTGGAGGGCCAAATTTGAACAATCCGATGCTTGAGCAGCTTCGCTGACACAAAAATGTCACCGCTTCGACCGTGACGCCCCAAACTCCGTCCGCGGACTACCACAACTCCGCAAATAGCGCTGAGGTCGGCTACTTCCGACGAAAATCGGCGTAGCCCTTTGTACGAGCTCTACCTGTAACAATACTGCATATACCGTCCCAAATACCAATATAATGCAAATATATATCCAATATGTTTCATCAGTCTATACAAGACTCAACATACATGCCGACTATGAATCCAACTATATACCCAATAGTTACAAGAGTTAATATGTTTTTACTCTTATACAATACATATATTAAAATTAGAGAATTCTAATACATGTATACATCAAAGCCACAACCCGCTTTTCTTCTAATACAACCTCAAGGACGAACCGTCTCACAGATGCCCCCGTACCAGAAAAGGGGATCCCACGACCCGGTGAGCTAAAGCCTCGCAGGAGAATCGCCTCAAGTGGGCTACTTCACCACCTAAGTGCAAAGCAATGTTCCAAAGTAAATACACACCTGCAAATACATAATCCTACTAACGCCTACACATCACCCCATGTCACGAGTCCTCGACCGACTCACTCACACTCGCTTCAAGCCATGTATGAGAAAATAATCATTTTCAAAACAAAACTTTTGTTCTGAAAATATAATACCAAATATTCTGCACAACATGATCATTTCTCCGAGGCGACCGGCTGCAAGGAAATTTTCCGAAACAAATACACCTCATCCGAAATGATCCGTCGCCCATCTCCCAACCCAATTCTCCGGAATATCCCGTGAAATTCCTTTCGCAAACATATCCGTTTACAAAATACCTTGTCACGCACTCACACCTAATTCTAAAGTTACCCAAGGCATATGAAAACGATTATTACTTTCAAATCATTTACACACATGTCACATGCATATTTTCAATCAACTATAATTACACGCACGCACTCCAACACATCAAAGATCACCCAATTTAATTTCACCGAAAGCAATTCATAATTTCATCTCCAATGGCCTATGCTCACAATTATATTCCATATAATTGAGCAAATCACAATTTTTATTCCCAATATCCTATACACACAATTATATTCCATATAATTGAGACCTCATGTTAATCCTCATTAAGCATTAACCTATTGATTTCTACACCACACCAACTCAAGCCATTCATTTTAATACAAGTTCATACCAAAACACATGACGATTTTTATCTAATTTATAGACAACCCGGACCTGCTTACGCCCCAACAGCAAGGGCTGTCCACTGGCAGCCCCATGTCCAACCCTGCCACCTTGGAACCGAATTCTACCCATTTACTTCGGGCCTTATAAACACCAAAGCATAATTTATTGCATAACCCAACTTAACAACCCACATCGCTTTCTAGGCTTCACTGATTGTCCTAATCAATGCAGGCCTCTATAATCTTGGCCCCATGTTTCTTTGGGACCGATCAACACCCCCATTCCCTGCATTTATCAAGCATGCATTTTAAATGCAAAATTTCAACACAAAATGTACCTCACCACCTCGGGATGGGCCACGGCCACTAGAGAAAATCTCAAGAAAATTTCCAACACCCGTCCCACAGCCAGGACCGAGTCAAACGGCCCTCACGCCTCAAACTAACCGAACATCGAAAAACCCTTAAAAATGGGAATAAACGCAAAGAGGAGAAAATCCGCCTCTCGGAGTTTGTCAAAACTCGCAAACTGTGTGGTCCACGCGTAGCGTTGCTCCGCGCATAACGTTCTTTCCCCTTCACGGTTCCGCCAACTATTGATCGCCGTATTTCAGAGAAGTTTCTAAAGAATCTCTCAAAAAATGGTCACGTAAAATCCTGCCTATTCACGCTTTGGCTCATTTAAGTGAGGTTAGAGACGATACTGTAGCAGTTTTGTCATCTAGTGGCTCAAAAACTTTTCCAAAAATGATCGTTTTGTCCCTCTTTTCTCAAGCTATATTCTAAGACTATTTCGCCGTCCATTTTCATCATTTCTTACTCATACCACTTATTATGACATGACATATCGCTTATCCGTGCCTTTCGCCGCATCGTATCGATTTAAGGCACTAATCGCGACGCCGAAAAACGTAGTTCCAACACCGCCTCTAAAATTACGAATGCATGCAAGTAACTGGGGATTTTTCGAGACGATTCCAACGGCATAATCCGCTTCATCATCCGGCATCTGCAGACTACCACATTTCAACCATAATTACAATTTCAATAAAATTACTGCTGGGCTCTATTCCGTGAATCAATTTCTGGCCTACACCGACACCCTAACATCCAAGCCTGAGTCTTTCACTAATGTTATAAGCAAACCCAGCCGGGGTCGGAGTTGGCGCCAACGGGAAAGAGTGCCAAAACGGCGCTATTCGGGCAGCGGAGAAGGTGGAGGCGGTTGAGGAACGAAGAGGGAGGGAGGTGAGGAGAGGAAGAGAGAGGGTTTGAGAAAAGGGGGGTTATGGGTATTGGGAGAAGGGTTGAAGAAGAGGGACCGAGAGAGGGGTTTGAGGAGATTAGGACGAGGTGGAGACCGAAGAGATTGGCCATATCGACTTCCATTCTTCTGAGAAGTCCACAGAAGAGAACCAGACAACAAGCAATCCTTCATATTAGGGCGAACGGAATCCGTGTTGCGAAAAAACTAGAAATTGGAGAACAGAAACAAACAAAAAAAACTAGAAATTGATGCAAGAATAAAAAAAATATGAATAAAATTTGAGGAGGAAGAAGAAGAAGATATGAAGCAGTCAAACTGAGTTTTAAATTACATTTCCAGATGAATTTACTGGAGGAAACGTTTCCTGGAGAGAGAGATCGATCGGTTTTTCTCCCAGCGAGTGCTATGCCTCCAAGCCGAGGTCTGCACCCTTTCTTTGTTTTAAGAGTGTGAAATTTGAGGGTAGTTTTGTCAAAAGAAAGAACAGAAAAAAAGGAACGTTAGGGAATTAGAATTTTAGATTCAAGAACCATAAAGAAATCCGTTAAGATCAATGCGAGTGTTTTCCCCTTATCGTTTTGTTATGAATTCTTGGAGTCAAAATTTTAGTCTTTTTTTTTTTTTTATATCATCATTTCTTTTATAAGTTTTATAAGATGTCAATTTGCCATTGCTTCTTATAACTACGCTTCTCTTTTAACCATAACTTATTTTCTAAAAGCACTTATCATAAACGTTTATAGAAAAAAGTTACGAATCATTCGACAAGCATTTAAAAGTTGCTTAAACCTAAAAACACTTGTTTTTTAGACAAAAAAAAAATGTGTTTTGTAATATTTTCAAAATCGTTTTTAAAAATTCAAAAACATTTGAAATGTTTTTTTCAATAAGCATTTCAGATGTGTTTTTTTTTTAAAAACACTTTAACAGTTTTTGGATATTCCTTAAATATCTATTTATTTGTCCTTCAAATATCTACATCTATTTATTTTATTTAAAAAATCCCAATAATATGATATATTTTTAAATTCTTTTAAATACCCAAATATTTGTAAAAATTCCATAATCATTAAAATATTTTACAAAATAATTATTTGAGGTTTTTATTAATACAAATTTTTACATATGTTTATTAATTAATTCAAATATATATATTTAAATATTTTTATAATCATATGAATAATTATTTTAAGTTTTATTAATCCAAATGTTTATGTATGTTTATTCATTAGTTCAAATATTTTTAAATATTTTTATAATCCTAAAAAATAATTATTTTAGGTTTTTACAATACAAATATTATATATGTTTATTCATTAATTCATTTATTTTTGTAAATGTTTTTTAATTTTTAATAATCATAAAAATAGTTGATTTAGGTTTGATTAATATAAATTTTTATATACTTTTATAATAAAATTTTTATTTATTATAATATCCTATTTATTGTAATTAAAAATCAAATATCATTTGTGGTAATTTTAATTATATAAAAGCGTTTTTTATATTTATACGACATGTTAAGAAAACACTAATAAAGTCACTTTTCTAAACTCCTATAAAAAACCTTTGATAGAAGTCAATAAAAGTGTTTTGCCAGAAGCTCTTATAAGTAGTGTCAACCGATCCTTATTTTACTAGTAGTAGTTTTTTATAACATATCGTATAGGTAAGGAAAAAATATTTAATTTAATTACAAAAATAAGATATCATAATAAACAATTCCAAAATATTACCAAAAAGCCCTTTTTTTGTTTAAGTGTTTTTAGGCCTACTAACACTTTTAAAAATCATTATGAAAGTAACCCTAGTCAAAATCAAGATTAAATAAATAAGATCTTGGAAACATATTTTAATTATGTTATTTATACAGAAATCCTTCATTTTTGGTACTTTGGTTCTTTCAAATAATGCAAAATTTTAGGTGACTTTTTTCAATAGTGTTTAATATTAAGTATTTAATTGTTTGTTTTTTGATATTTTATTTCTATTTTTTTGACATCTCTTCACTTGGTATTGCAACATTGTAATATAGTTAATATTTTATTTCTATTAAGTGTTAAGTTATTTGATTTTTTATAGACTAAGAACCAACATCTTAAGAGTATTAAAAAATATAGTTTAATTTAATTTTTATTTGTAGGATGATAATTTAACTTTATCATTATGATAAAATAAAAATATTTATATAAAGTTTGTATAACATTTTAACATGTTTATACAATAATACTTAACTTCCTCACTGAATGTGCTAGCCTCATACAACACATTAACTTGGATTGATGAATTTTCTTGAGTTATGGTAAGTTTATAAATATGATAAATGTGAAATAAATTTAATATATTTAATTTTATCTATACAACTAAAATCACTAAAGATAAAGAAAATAATGTAACCTCGATCAAATAATATTTATTAAATTTACATATCTAAGTACCATTCATTTCATTAATGTGTCAGTTGCTACAAATGAGAAAGAAGGAAAGGTGGAGATATCGACTTGTGCAATTAGCTTTGCTATTCAATAATTGGAAGGTTCTAACTTCTAACCAAAGTTAATCTATCTAGAATAATACTACCCTTATATGATAATAATTCAATCTTGTGGCCGTCCCTTGGGGCATTGAAGTTTTACAAAGCATACCTCCAGCCCCGTGGAATTAGTCAAAGATGTAAACCGTTCGACATACGATTTAAAAAAAAACTAAAAAGATAAAAATAAACTAATAATTCAATCCTGCGGGTCAAGAAGAAAACTACTATTTAATAAAATAAATAAATAAAACCAAATCTGCTAGCAGTAATTGATCTAGGAAAGTTTTTTTTTTTTTTTAATTAAAGCGGTACTTATTTTTACATCTATTCAGGCATTATAATGTTGTAGTTTTATGTCTCTACTGGAATCTCGAATCTGAGACCCTTCGCTCATAATGCTTGTCCGTTTAACATTGAACGCTCTATCACATTACCCGGATGAGGTTATTTATTTATTTATTATTATTATTTGGATGGAGAATAAATTAATACGGAAATGGATACATAAAAGATGGATCCACATGTCCACATGCCCCCCCAAGATAAAATTAAACTCAAATTAAATGATGTTATAATATAAAATTTGAAAATTGGCACACCCTATTGTCCTATATATAATAATGTTTACAGAAAAAAAATGAATATAATAAATCAAACAAATAATGTGACGTCCCAAAACCCCGGGATCCATTGATCCACCAACCCGTGAATACTTAAGGCTATCCTCAATACCACAAAATAACCGGTCTCATTTCCCGAGACCTAAACATGAGTAAAAATAGCCACATTAGCCCATGATCCGTATACTCATAAAAATACACCAATTATATTACAATAATTCCAAGTGTTGATTACACCTTTAAAACAAAACATTATATTAAAATAAATCATTTCAATACATGTTTTACAAAAATAGCATGGAAAGCCTAATAACCCGACTTTTTATTCAAAATGAGGCCTCTTAATGAGCATCGCTTCCTCGATGCCCTCGACTAAAGGCACCACGACGGGTGAGCCTTACGCCCAAGAAGATGAACTCCTACCAGTGTTACCTCATCTAAGCCAAGATATTCAACGGTCGCAACATACAACATTCCACTCATGATTATGGCAATCATAGAATGGAATCTACATGCCATGAATGAGATGCGACTCACCCATGCATCCCGTCCCAAGTCCTCATAGACTTCTCTCAACATGCAGTATGCCATGCTGAAAACCATTTCAAAACAAAAGATTTTGTTTTGCAAATAAAACTATTGGGCATACTCCGACAAATAGTTTTATTTAATAGCTACTAAACATCCTTCGAGAAACTACTTTTATTTCAAAAGTACTGAACATCCTTCGATTTATCATGCGACGTTTTTGGACTTTGTCCCTAGGCCGAAACCAATCTCAACATCGAACGCAATGCTAAATTTACTTCCCATGCACTCTCACACCCATTTCATGCGATGCCTAGTGCATAAATGCAATGCAATGTGCCATTGCCTAACACATGCTACATATACGAAGATGCTATATGTGCATACCATTACCAATAAAACATACCATACATGTTAATATTCCTAGCAGTCAATACTCAAGATTATTTCACAATCTCCAAAGATACCACCTAAACAAGCAATGATACACACGTAGGATCTCAATTTCTGATTCACAAGAAGCGTGGCACACCGCCCCTTTTCCGCCTTGAACCACTGTTCAAGACCTCAACGGTCTTTGATTCAAAGTAAAGGAACAACTCAATCTCCTGCATCATACCCATTTCAAACAAAGAGCTTCGGATGTAAAAGGACCCAAGAAACAATCTTAGGTCACTCATAGTTCGTTCCAAACTGTGCTAAAACCAGCTCCCATTCAGAGAACTCAACCCAAATGGCCATGGAATGGCTCTTAAACAGGGGTTAAACAAAGTAGGAGAAAATCTCATCAAGGAGTTTGTCGAATCCCCGATTTCGGCACTCCACGCCAGAAATTCTACGATAAACCAACTTCTCTTCTTGCTCCAAAGCAAGCTGACGGTCCGAACGCCATAGATTTTAGAGAGAGAACTCTACATTTTCTTTAATTAGGCATAGATCTTAAAGAAAAAGTAAAGTTTTTCTCTCTAAAATCTCTTCTCCACACTCACTCATGATAACCATGAACGCGACAAGATGATAAGCCCTTTCTTTACAACTGGCTCTCACTATTCGACTTTTCAAACCACTTAGTTATATTACTGCTGCTCACATGTCATGTTATCACACAATTATAACCCTTTCATGGTCCATGCTACACCACTTGGCACTCATGCCTTGTTTTGACCTCACCACCGGCCATGTGGTAATCATTCGACTACGCCACTTGGCATCCGACACCCGATACCTCGAAAAACATGAAATTTCGACCATCTTGAAATTTAACGAAATTCAACGGGATCACTAGATTTCGAGAGACGATTCCAACGGTGCGATCCGTTTCGTCATCCGAGATCTAGAACAAATTCTAGTTTTTCCCACTAGTCTCAAACTAAGAATTAACGTTTTTTACCTTATTAGAAAAATTATTTTTTTCCCCGAAGCAACAACATAAGGAGAAAGATTTGAAAATGGAGGCCACACATTAATGTTTTGGGCAAAAAATAACCCAAATTTAATTGCACCCTCTTGACCATTGCCTTCTCTTCTACCACTTCCAATTCCAATAGATTCATATTTCCAATGGTTAGGAAAAATATCTAGCATAATCAATGGTTTCCATGAGAAGGCTTAAAAATAAATAAATTACATAGAATTTTAGAGAATTAAAATAAATAAATAAAAATAAAAGATAATAATAAAAAATATTAATATATTTAGATGACTTCATACAAAAATACCATATTAAACTCCACATTATTCTTTAATCATTTTTAAAATTATTTATATTATTTTCCATTAATTCTAATAAAAAATTTAACCTAGCTAGTATAAAACCATAAACTAAGAAATCATACCTTAGCCTAAAGAGAGCTTGATTGAGCTAGAAAATGGAATTACATTTCTTCATGTTTTTTTATTTTGAAACCCTACATGACAATTTCAAAAGATCTTCATTAGTACGTAGTAACTGTACGATTGCATGCTTAAACCTAAAATCTAGATATGTCAAAATTTTTAAAGTCAATTTGAAAAATAACCCTAAAATTAAAATATTTATTTAATAAAATATTAAATATTTAAATAATAATTCATGCATGTGTTTCATAACATATTAAGTAATTCAAGAAACGTATTATAACTAATTAAATATTCAAATAAAATTTTGACAACAAAATCAGTAGCCATACTTTTTATGTGATGGGATATTCACTTGTGGTTCATCCATATACACTTTATGATTTTTTTTTTTTCCTTTCTATATTGGACATTAGGAAAATGTCTTGCCTAATCAATGGTTTCCATGAGTATATTATCATAATGACAAATGCCCTACAGTCTTTCATTTAGAAATAAAGTATGAGCTAAATTATACTAATTCAAGCTACTGTCAATCCACTTTGTAAAATAATAACACAATTGAAAGTATAAGATAATTGTGAAACTCTAAATAAAGAAATCAATTAATGCTTAAAAAAAAGTTGCCTAAGAAATTACTACAATAATATGTTTCTTTTTCCTTTTAATTCAATAGTTCACCAAGTTTTGGATAATACTTATAATTGAAAAAAGAAAAATAAATTTTTTTGACTTTAAATAGGTGAGAGCAAATAAGGATCTCCAAATTACATAGCATTCTTAGACAATTGAGAATAAATTAATTAGAATAAAAGCATAAGAAAATTTTAATTTGTTTAAATGACTTCACCATATACAATATCATGTTGAACACCACATTATTCTGTAATCATTTTTAAATTATTTCCATTAATCCGAATAAAAAAATTTAATGTTGTACAAAACCAAAAACTAAGAAAGCATGCCTTGATAGGGACTTGAAAGAGCTTGATTGAGCTTGATTGAACTTGATTGAGCTAGAAATATATTTCTTCAAGTTTTTTAATTTGAATCCCTGCATAAGAATTTCAAGAAATCTTTCTATTGGGTAAATACTAAATATTAAATATTTAAATGAAAAATTATATAAAAAATATAATTCAAACAATCATGTAATCACTTATAAATAATAAACCACTAATTAAATTTAAAAATCTAAACATTCTATAAATCTCAAAAGCAACTTGAAGATATAAACCTCAAAAAAAAAAAAAAAAAAACCCTTACTGAAACACCAAAATTTTGAAAAAAAGTCATTATATTTTATAAGTAGGCTTAAATAATATTAATTTTATGAACACTGCATGATATTTAATTTATAAAATCCATTTAGTATCAATACTTAACTAATTTTGTTCTCACAAAAAGTTATTTGGTATCTATACTTACATCTTAAATCATCTTGCTACTCATATGGCCATAACTTACATTGAAAGTATAATTTCAAAATTGTCTTATATTTCAAAAGAAAATAATTCCATGCATAGCAAAATTATGGTTCTACCAATAATACATAATATAATTAAGTAATTTAAGAAATATATTATAAATAATTAAAAAATTCAAATAGAATTTGACTATAAAATCAGTAAGATAATTTTATGTGACACTGGTTAAGGGAGCTTGACCTTAGTCAGCCACTAACCCCAAACTTTCGTGCCAAGGCTAAGTGCAACTATACGATATAAATGCAAAGTGCAATGGGCCGCAACAAAGCGCGACTATAGCAGCATTTAATTATAAAGCTTATAACATGAATTTTTTTTTTTGGCCCCTAATAAAGAGCTAATGAGGGTTTGAGGGATGGGGTCACTTTCGGTCGCATCTAAAGTGATAACTATGGATGGAGTCTTTTCTAGTCGCAACAATAAGATACGACATGGATGAGTTATTTCTTTTACTGCAACTATAAGTATGACTGTATGACTATGGATAGGGCTATCCTTACCGCACCTATGCCGTGACTCCTTTGATTTGCGCTATTCCTTGGTCAAGAACTATAAAATGACTATAGATGGGGCCTTTTGCTAGCTACGACTATAAGATATGATTATGGATGAGGCTATTCCTTGGCCGCAATTATAAGGGTGACTATGGATAGGGTCTTTTGCTAGCTACAACTATAAGATATGATTACTACGGCGCTTATTCCTGGCCATACTATAAGCGCTGACTATGGATTTCGGTTATCCTTACGCAACTATAAGCGCGACTTCTGACGCAATGATTGCTGTCTAAAGTTCGATGATTATTTCAAGCATTTCATGATACAAGTCGGGCATTTTGTGAGACTGAATGGTGATCGAACACAATCTTATTTTTAATAGTTGATTGCATTTAAAACAAGTTTATTGTTCTCTTAATTCCTGAAAGAAACCAGGTCAAGCTGATTAAGAATCAATAGTACTATTTCAAAGTCTGTATTATAACTAATATGGTCATACACATTGTTTTTCATTCATATCTATAAATGCTTAATTATTGGGCATAAAAGCTTGTTTTCAGTGGGTAAATTCTTTCCTTCATATGCTCGCCAAAAGCCGAAGCCGGGTTTCTCATGGCTGCAGCTTGTTTTCCAATGTGATTCTTCTCCCATAGGATACTAATGAATGTGATTTCAAAGCAAACCTTCCGGCAGCTCCTACTCCATATGGGTATTGTATAGAGTGTTGAGGCGGTGTTGAGACTGTTCAAAAAAATTGACAAGGAAGGAAACAACTATAAATTCAGATGACATTTTTAAACTACTATAAATATAGATCCAAAGATGGAAAACTAATGCAAAACATACCAGGCGGAGAGAACAGAGGTTTCAAGCTAAGGGTTGGGTAAAAGCCCAGACAGTAAGACGAGCAGTTCTTATGACCACCATTCTATACTACAGTCAATAGCATAAGAAACCATCAAAGAATCAAAGTAACACTATAACTCAAATGGAAGTAGAGCACAAACTAGGGAATTTACCAAATCATTACAGCAGAAAGGGATAACAAAGCGAAAGAAACTCTCTCATTCCTTGAAATACCTCCATAGAAACTGGAACACAGGTTTTCTCACAAGAAGAAGAGTACTTCATGTACAATCCCAAGAAAATTGCATTCAACCAATATGCAATGCCTAATTGACAATGCTGCTCCAAGGTTACCTAGTTCTATCTTGAATACTAAAACCCAACATAGAGGTATATGGAAACACAAAGCAGCACAAGAACAAGTCACATTGTGAATTTACCAACTTTAAGATTGGAAAATTAAAGGGTCTTGGCCTACTAAAGTGAGCAGTTTTCCCATGTAGATCCATATGATAGAGATTGGAAGACAAACCAAGATAAGGGAGAACGTAGCAGTGTAAGTTTGAGTTCTTAGCTTGCTATATTATTTTGCTCCATTAGAGTCTCCAATGCACTAGCCATTCCTATCTGCGACCAATTATGAAATTGAAATCCAGTGAATGGTTACTTGTCGAAAAAAAGAAGTCTAGCTTAAAAGACTATTTAATTGACCTCTCATGGGTTATAAGGTTGGCTGGGTGCAGCGTATGTGGGAAAAAGCACAACAAGGCAAAAGCATAGCCTTTCTTCTTTTTCTTTTTTCCTTTTTCTTTTCAATAATAGACAAAAGGTGGATTTAATTGAGAGTCGTGACCAACTAGCTTACGATATTTTTTCCCAAAATTTGACCAACTAGCTGCTTATCTAATGGTCCCCGTATTTTTAGTTTCATACCAAAATCCAAATGAAAAGCAAGCTTGATGATATGAACAAGAAACTTAACATCCTTACAACATAACATGAAAAAGCAAGTGTTCTTTTAAACCACAGCCATTACTATTGATTGCTACTATTATCTTACCTTGGATTTGGGTTGTTCTTCACCATCTTCTTTCCATACTTCTTCCATTTTAATCCATCATCCAGGATTTCAACCTCAGATTTTGTTATGAATGCAACCCTTTCTTTAGTTTCTTTCTTCTTCTACCCACTCTCCGTGTCTCCACAAGACACTTCGTGCACTTTTTTAAGCCGATGCCATGACTAACCTAATATAAATAAAATTATATAAATTACTAAATATCGCTTCATAATTTTTATCTCGACAATAAAACAATAAAGTAAAAGCAACATCAAACAAAAATCAAACATCACTACCGGTCCACTACCAAGAGAATAAAATCTCCAAGCTACAACTAATTTAGAGAAAAAAAGGAAAATAGATATTGTATTTCCTCTTTTCAGAATTTTCTTGAAAAGGGACTTAACCATAATATAGAGGATATTGAAACCATAACAAAACTAAGGTAATGGACGTCAACATCTAGCACATATTTTTCATGAAAGTTCAGAATTATTAATTAAAAAAAACAACAGCAGTATAAATGCACAAACCAAGTTACCAACATAAATTACTAGCCAATATTTTTACCTTTCTCGAGGACCGGTAGCAGATCCAATAGGTTGAGAAATGTTTATTCCTGTACTAGAAATGCTATTTGAAGTCTTTGTTCCCAACTCAAGACAAACCCAATTTCACCAGACCCAATTTTATCTGCACTTATGGAACACAAATAAAATCTCTAACAAGCTTTTGCTACAAGAGAAAAAACGCTTGATGTGAAGAAGGTAACAACAACTTTAATTCCATTGCTTAAATGGCAACTGTAAACTACTCCAGATCCTCCACATTTCCACTACCTTTGTGAAGTTGGTGATCCTTCACCTCGGGCAATCTGGCGCTTATATCCCTCAATGTTTTCTAGTTAGGTTCGATCACTTCCTGTTGTATTTCTTCTGACTCTATTTCCAAGTTCTCTTCTTCATTAATAGGCACATCTGATCGATTATGTGACTCAAATTGTGACACTTTCTTGATCATTAGTCTGACTCCAGCAGGCTTTAGCTCTAAATAAAATAAAAGAGAAAATTAAAGGAATGTGATGAGGATTTCAACAATCAAACTTGCTTTAAATAGCCATAAACAAACAAGATCAACTACCATATCTTCTGCCTCTTATGAAGTGCCAATAGACGACAAATAATGCACCCAAGACAATGGCAAATGAAGCAAGGGATACAACTACAGGAACAACAACAGGGGTCTTCTTTTTCGTCTTTGTGCTACTGACTTGTAATTCTCTTCCAAGATGACAATACTATCAAGATGACCCCAAGTGATACAGCCATGAAGGAACATTGCTGCAATACCCATTTCCCAGAATAACACAATCCATCTCAAGATTTTCGCCATTTACTCAAAGAGCTGAATTTGATGGTAGAAGACCAACATAGATAGTGATCATTTTTTTCTTAAAGGTACAGAACAAAACTTGAAATTTAGGAAAAGTAATGAGAAAAGCTAAAGAAAATGCTTTATAAGTAATTCAAGAAACCCAAAGAAAATAAAATAATAATTGATAGAACACCAGTTATGAATCATGATGGGAAGGCTATAAAAGTGTTTAAGATAGGAATTTAAATTGAAATCTATCTGATAAAATAAATGGTCTTGGCACTACAACTTTTCCAACAATGCTATTGCTCAGCTGACAGCAATTATATCATTGTCAGAATCATGCTTTTGGAGATTCATATGTGGCTGTAATGAACCACTCCTAATAGAAACAAAATGCTTTATCATGAAAACTTGAAACCTAGACAAGACCCCATTCTTATCATTGACTATAGTGGGATGTGATCGCCTGTTTTTCAATGTAGGATTCAATTTCCATGGCTTTTCATTCCATCAACAATCTTATCTTAGCTCTATCGTAAAGCCAAGCACATTAACCAAAGGGAAGTTAACCACCTCATGCTTCTACCTGGCTGGACTTCTACAGCAAATTATATGAAGTTAACTTCATATTCTGAAATAGTAATGTACAGAATTACATCCAGTATGTACTGTTACATGTATAGATTCCTATTGGCGGTGACTGAAGACAGAAGAAAAACAGTTCACATGATCTGAACACTGTTAAAGATAAACTTTGCTCTTTAGAACTGCAGATTAACATAAATGATGGAGAGCTCAAGTAGGTGCTAACCTCCGTGGGTATGAGTGCCAGATCTGGTTCCTAATTATTCCATGCCCTTCTGTATTTCTGCATAAATTGGAAGGTTCTGTGAAAAACATGTCTTGCACGCCTTCTTGCTTCCTCCAAGAACTGATCATAATTAAAGACAGAAGGAATGAAGAGACTCAACATAGAGGCCGCCAAAAAGAGGCATGGAGATACAGGACAAGAGTGTATTAAACACATGTGAAAAAGTCCTCCTGAAGATCAAACCATGGTCATTGTATTCCCACGTCTCATATTTTGGATACACTCTTGGATTTCAACATCTTTACCTGAAAAACAAACATAATCCCACGCTAATAAAGTTAAACTAAAATCAAACCAGTAGAAGAGTTTTTTCTATTTCAGTTTGATGGTTTCAAATCATTTCCCGAAGCAAACCTCTTTCAACTGTTTGAAGAGGAAATACGAATACCTGTTGCAAAACAGTGCCCAAAGAAGGAAGAAAATAGGAAATGCCTTCTTGGAAGTAACTCTTTTTTCCATCTCCGGATGCTATAATGGCATTGAAATCATGACTCACATATTTTTCCTTAATACATAAATAGTTTTAATATGCCAAGTAATATGCCCTAACTAATTCTCCTTAATTTAAAAGCTAATTGAAGGAAAGATCCATTATGGTTTATAGCAGTCAGACTTTGCTACCTTCTTTCCTTAATTACATACTAGGGGGACTGAAGGATTAAGTGGTCAAAACAACAATACAAGGGCTTGCATCATTGCTTCTGCTAGATCACAACCTGCTGGAGTTCTTGAAATCTAGAGATTTTGATCACTTGTTGACCTTGTCTGAAATACTGAGGTGATCCTAATATGCCTACTACTCCCTACTTCTCTAATTTCATGCGCCCATGATATTTCTTATGCTGTGATTAATCAGATAGGATTACTTTATGTCCTGATATACAAATTCTATTTCTCACAAGATTCAAATATATCTATGTCCCGGCAACAAAAGAAGGTACTATCTGTGTTGATGCATATACACCACATGTTAACTTCAGTCAGATGTCTAGTGCTTCAGCAAAACAGAGCCAACCTACTTCTGAAGTCCTCTGCACCTCAATTCATGTGAATCTAGTGGACTGATTTGAAACTAATATTTTTCTAGAGTCTTCTGTATCTAATATGTTCTAGAACATTCCTATTGGGTATAAATACGCTATGCTTCATTCAATGGATTAAGAAGTTCTCTGGAAAACTTCCTCTCCAAGTTTTGTTTTCTCTTTATCATTTTATCAACATCAACATGGTATCAAACTTAACAAAGTTCAAGCTTTGAAGCCAACTGATCATTCTAAATCCAAATTCATATATCTAACATCATTTATTGATTGCCACGGATGAGAGTTGGTGAGACCATAATATAAATACCCAATACTTACACTCCAGCTTTCTCAACCCTATTCACACTCCTCTGTTCTGTCCTCTACTTGTCTCTCTCAAGCATTCTATCAAACACTTTCTGTTCACATTCTGCTATGCATTTCATTAACCATTTGGTTGTGGAAATTTTTGGCCTCAACTAAAAGAAGTCTCTATAGATCATTTTTCTTGTAGTGCAATTATGAACTCCTGCTAAGTCCTCCATTTGTTGTCGTTGATCCATAACAAGAACCTTCCAAGAGCAGAGCACATCCTTTATAGAGTTAATTCCTTTATTCAAAAGTCTTGAACTTGGATTCCTTTCCTTCAAAATTTGTGAAAGGAGTTCCATTTGTAAATAAGGTAGACCATATTTTTGTGACAGTTCTCTAACATTTGAAAGAAAGCAACAACCTTCAAATTGAGTGTAGATCCGCTCATAAATAAGTTTAGCAATGTTTGTCTTACCTATGCTAGCCATGCCCCAAATTCCTATCATTCGAACATCAAATTATCCAAGACATAATAAGAAATCCATTGCCTCTATGTGGGGCGCCATCCCAACTAGGCCCTTTATGTAGCTTGAAGATATGCCAACCAATTTATTCAATATATGTCTAATACTTCCTAATAAGCTTTGGATTCACATGTCTGCCAAATTCAAAGAATAAAAAAATAATAAGAATCCATAAATTAAAAGAAAAATATTAAATATAAAGGCAGATGGATTGATTTTCACAATCGAAAATAAAATGTGTATTAAATCAAACTTAAAAGGCGGTTAATGTAAGACCCGAGAAAATCAAATTAAAAGGGTAAAATCGTACTTTGGTCAAACCGAAATTTATTCTCTAAATCTCGAATGACGAAATGGATTTCACTATCGAATCGCCTCACCGAAATCTAGCTAAAGACGCCGACCACGACCACATACTTAATTTCAGAAGCTGAAAGACGAGTTTCTCAGGTTTAAACGACTTGAGATGGCAAAAGTCATATATAACACGCACACACGTTACGCTGCATGAAAGAGAGATATTATTAAACTGACAAATGATAATACAACATCGAAAATCCAAGCCTAAGGGACAAATGAGCATTATTAAATTCCGATTAAAATGAGAATAGGACAAAAAGGCATAAAGGTCACATCTTCGATTCAAATGCCACAAAAACGCGTTTAAGAGAGTGACTTATATACATGAAATGGAGTTTCTAGTGAGAGTAGAGAGACTTTCTAAATTTTCTCGCAACCGACCATCGAATTCGCTTTAATGTAGTTGCGCAGTGCTCGCTTCTACGCACGAGGCCTACGTGGTTCCATTTTAAGGAGTTTCACAAACTCCGTGAGGTAGGGATTTATCCTACTTTGGGTTTGTTAATTTTTATTTAAGTGTTTTGTGATGTTTGAGTTGACAGGCCGAGGTTATTGATCTGCCCAAATCTTGGAACCGAAGTGTGGAAATTGGGACACTTTTAGTTTCCACTCTATCGCTTTAGGGACTGATGGTATTTGTATCATAATTTATATAATAAACGGTTTTTACGAATTTGTTTAAAATTCAAGATTAATCGGTTCCACCAAGAGGAACCGATGTTGATGAGTAAGCCGCCTACCTGACACCCACTTGACTGCTTTGGGACTCGTTAAAAAATAGTCCCGGTTTGTGCAAATTGACCAAAACCCATGTGTCGGGTGCTGAAATTGATGAAATGAATGGCTTGAGTTGTGTGGAAATAGATAGGTTAATACATGATTATAATGTGTTAACATAATGACACGAATTTTTTGAAAAACGAACATGATTGCGAAAGGAATTTCACAGAATGATATTCTGGAGAATGGGGTTGGAAGACGATCCAACAGATCATTTCGAATGAGGACCATGACTGTTTAAGAAGGTTCTCCAACACACTCCGCCTGAGGGTAGTCCATATTTTACCGATACTAAGAAGAGGTTTAAAACAACAAGAATTGTTTCAAAAGATGTTTTCTCATACATGGCTTAGGCAAGTGTGAGGAGTCGGTGAGGACTCTGGACGTGGTCAGTCATTTGCATTCAAGAGGATCACGACCATTAATCGCTACATTTCGGGAAAGATTGCATACGTGACCCAGGCGTGAAAGTAACCCATTAGCATGATTCCATCGGGGCGATAGCTCAACCCGTCGAGGGATATTATTCGTGCACAGAGCGGTCGAGAGACAACATCCTAGAGGCCGCTTTAGAAGAAAGCCTGCCAGGCTTTGGTTTCATATGCACACACGCATGTAACTCTCTAAGCTTTTGATATATGATGTATATGATAATTTTATTACCTCTTGAAACTATTACATAGTTGGGATTTATTTGGATGAGTATTGGTTTAGGCCCAAGGGCCGCTTTACTCCATGCATATGTCATATTGAACTGTTACATGTTTTGTATACGGGTAGAGCTCCCGTGCAAAAGAGACTAGCCATTTTCGCGGAGATAGTCAGTCACCCGACATTCACGAGTGTTTCCGGTCGGGATTGGTGGTTAACGGACACCCCGATTTGGGGCGTCACAAAGCAGGACAAAGCTAGGCATACGGTCACCTAGGAGCTGGTTTGGGTATCCATCACCACTTGTGGGAGTTCATGTTATGTAGGCATGAGATTACTTAGAAATCACGGACAAAACTAGGACACTCGTGATGCATGTTTGTGTGACTGTTGCGTAATCTGATGAATTGTTGCAGTGAATGGTGTGCATAAATATGAATTGTTGAATGTGTTGTGAATTGGGTGCTTAGGCAATTAGCACTTGTGTTGAAAATTTTTAGAGTTTACAGCGAGTAAACCTAACAAAGAAATAAATGAAATAAATTCAATAAATTTTATTCGGGGTTATAGGATAATGAAACAAAATTTTGAATAAATTTTGTGCTTGAACTCATAAAATTATTGAGTTGTATGGGTGCAGATTTAAGCTACTGCATGTAGAAATAGCAATGAAGGCTACTAATGGATATGAGAAAAAAAAAAATCATTTTCTAAGGTTTTACAATGTAATCCCAATAGAAAAATAAATTCTTTTAAAATTTATTTAGGTGAAATGAGACAAAATTTAAATATATATATATATATATATATTTTTTTTTTTTTTCTTTTTTTTGGTATTTCAAAGAGCCGGAAATAAAAAAAAAAAAAAAAAGGGATGAAAAACGAAAAAATAATTTTGGTGTAGAATTGAATCACACGCTCAATGAAATTGTATTGTGACCTACGAAGGAGGAAAGGCTGGGCAAGGCACAAATGAGGTGCGAGGGCGCCGGCGCACATGGCCATGACACCAAGAGACTGGCCGTAATACTGCTAGGGTCTCGACCACGATACGACGCTGGGTTACTACGACACTCACACGCCACGCTTGTCTGGCGCGCACTGCGCGCAGGCCGAAATGCGGGTCGCGCACATGGTGCACTCTGGGCCGCTTTTTGACTCAAGATGTTTCGAAGTCACTAATTGACACTGCTCATGAAAATCGCTCATGAACACCGCTCATCACAAAAAATTTTCAAAATTTTTTTTTTCAAATAAAATGAGACAAAATTTGGAAAATAAAATTTAAAAATAAACTTTTGTTGATAAAAAAATGATTTGATAAGGAATTAGTTGACTTGCATTGCTTAGGAAATGTAGGGACATAGTATATGAACCGCACTGGTGCATGATTAGTGTCTCGTGGTTTGTTTATGCCTGTAGATACTACATTGTATTTAACTCTTGCCATTCGACACAGGTGTATGGCTAGTAGAGGACTCCAGGAGGTAGAGGGATATCCATGGGGTACTCCCACGCACCACCGTGTTTGACCAAGCAGTGTTTGCCAGGTGGTAGGTATCACAAGAATGCTATTGCATAGACTAATGTAAAGAAGTAGTCGTGAGGTCCTAGTAACCTCCAGAGGTTTAGACACATCATCCTCTCGACATTCAGGGGGATGAGATCCATGGTGGTAGACCATTGGTTCAAAGAGAAGGTGTTAGAGGCTATGAGATTACCTCGACACTCACCGTGGATTAGACTATTGTTCCGGGGCCAGAGGCGAGGCTCCAAGTATGGTGGAATGGGTGCGACTCTAGACCTGCAGGCAATGACATGGGCAGTAGTTTCAATGTTCAAGGGCAAGTATTTTCCGTATACGCGAGGCATGCGAAGGCCTCGTAAGTTCCTAGAGTCACAAGGCGATGTCTCGTGATGGATTATGTGGCTAGGTTCACGAGTTCACCGATTTGGTCGATGATTACATGGCTATGTTGGGAGATTTGAGATGAATCGAAGTTGTCCATTCTAAGCAAGATTGTAGGACTTCGCCCACAGGATATGGACTCTATGGTTGGGACAACCCTAACCATAGAGAGAGAGATAGATGCGAGTGTTAGTAGCAAGAGGAAGGAGAGTCAGTCTTCTTCTAGTTCAGGAAAGAGGCAAAGAGCTTCTAGGTCACGAGGGTTCCAGAGTCGCGGCCATCCGAGCCAGGGACATATGAGAGTTGTCTACGCCGGCGATGGTGCTACCATTGCCAACAATGACATACGAGAGGATTGGCCTCGCAGACAAGGATCTCAGGTTTTGGGACAAAGACAAATCCCACCGCAAGAAGACACAGAGGATGCAAATTCTCCACACCCGAAGACGCACCCGCAGGCCGCCTCCCCGCTCAAGGAGCCACCCGCACCTCCCATTTCACGTGTGCAGCCCGAGAGGCCGTATGGGTAGAGGCAGGACAAGGCCCACAAGCAGGACATCGTGGGTCCAGGTGTGTCTACGTTATCAATATCGCAGTCGAGTCACAGATCAACCAAATTATGCAGGTACGCTTTCTACTCTCGCACTTGTTAAATCAGTAGCATTTAAATTGGCTTTGACCATATCTCATTCATTAACGATCTCTCAGGTGGTAGGATCGGGCTTGCAGGTCGAGGCCTTTTGTATAAACCATGGGATGTTCTTCCCCAGTAGTGTAAGGTGGAGAGTCAATCTGATAGGCTCGATTTTGTGAGTTATAGAGATCTCGTAGATTCCGTCGTGGTGGACCCCGGAATGGGTCATTGTTAGTATGGCATCATTATGCTCATGTGCAATTTTAACATCAAGGCTTTAGCCTGGGCGTGGGTGGCACGATACATGGTCATTCACCACTCTTGGTGAGTGTGGATTGAGTTTGTCTGGATTACGTCCAATGAAGACTCATAGTTTGAATCAGGAAACGAAGAGAAATTGATGTGTGTAGGGCAAAGCAAGAAGGGGGCCTTTAATCCCCTAAGGTGAGAAGCCTGGAGTTAGGGTGTAAGAGACCCGGGGAGATATCCCGACTGTGGGTGTAAGAGGACCCTGGGAGGTATCCCACTGTAGGGTGTAAGAGACCCGGGAGACGTCTCAAATTCGTGGAGGGTGTAAGAGGAGACCCGGAGCTATCCTAAATTTCAAGGCATAAAAGACCCATGGAGAAACCAAATTTCGTGGGGGTGTAAGAGACTGAGAAATCCAAAATTTCAAAGGTTTAAGAGACCCGTGGAGATATCCGAAATTTTTGTATGGATGTAAGAGGCTCAAAGTATAGGCTGAAGAGTTATGTTGCCCGAGATGAAAACACACGGTCAAGTTATCACATAGACTTAGAGTCGGTTTCGACAGGAGCCTGGAGTACTGAGACAGAAAACACACTCTGGCCATGGTTATTACGCAGTTTGTAGCCGAGTGATGAGTCAGAGTGACTACGAGATTTGGATACACCTTTGAAATTGCATTTGGTGTTGCTGGAGGCCAAGAAGGGTTTCCTGTGATATGGATGTCATTCATGACATGGACTAGGCTGACGGTCCATTGATTGTCGCTGATTGTGACCTCGGGAAGGTCGCTTACACACCCGGGCAGTGGTCAGTGGTAGGTTACATGTCAGAAGTGGATTATATATAAGTAGCCAGGAGGACAAATGCGAGCATGCATCCCGGGATCATATGGGTAGCCGGGAGGGAGGCAATGACTAGTGGAATTCCGCCTACAACAATAGTTATTAGCGAGTATACAAATGACACCGCGATGCAGGCATTGTATCGGGAGGCCATGTAGATCACCGTTATGTCGACCAAGGCTTTGTGCTCCATCACGATTCCCGATCTGATTGTGAGACATCCTTCAAGAAGGTGAACTTAATACGACAAGATCTTCACCGCCGCAGCCCCAGAAGAGGTATGCAAATGTGCGACGCCAACCCTTAGAGTTCGAGGTCAGATCACGCCTTCAAGGTGATGCCTAAGAGAGGAGTTGAGCCAGTTCGACAAGCGAGGAAGCATCGAGGTTCATCGCCTTCGAGATACTGAGATGATAGGGCACTTAGCGCACTCTGCTGGCGTTATCGCCCAAGATGATGTGTCCACGAGGTATTTCACGTCCCGCTGCCCGGAAGCATACTCTAGATCCACTTATGTGACTTGATCGGGGGACAGATTGAGGTCGACACTCGATAGACCTTCGAGAGTGGACCAAGATGATTTTGGATAGCCGTAATAGCTTTTTACATGCAAGACCTTGAGGCTAGTGAGGGTGCTATGGCGGCACTATGGAGTGGAGGAGTCCACATGGGAGCGCGAGGACACGATGCGGGCCACATATCCCTTCTTGTTTAGGGATGAAGGTACGTGATTAGTCGTTTAATAATTAAATGACAAGTTTACATGCATGGTAGAGTGCACGTTGCATATGCATGTGAGTGATGTGATTGTCCAGAATTTCGGGACGAAATTCCTTTTAAGGAGGGGAGATTGTAAGACCCGAGAAAATCCAAATTTCTGGAAAAATGGTAAAATCGTAATTTTGGTCAAAAATCCAAAATTTATTCTCTAAATCTCGGTTGACGAAACATATATCACCGTTGGAATCGTCTCGTGAAATCTAGCTAGCACTGATTTGGTCGACCCGATACAACTTAATTTGCACGCTGGCATCGAGTTTCGGTGCCTAAAACGACTTCGAGATGTGGAAAAAGTCACATATAACATGTACAAATGTTATACATGTTTCGTGAGTAGAGAGGCGATGGAAATGGACTGTCGGATAGTGCCAAATGTCAAAATCCTATAATAAATACATTATTAAATTTGATTAAAATGAGAATAGGACAAAAAGGCATACATCTCTTGACTAAAAAGACAAAAAACATGTCGAAAGAGAGGACTTGATGTTGGCTATGGAAATGGAGTTTAGTGAGAGAGAGAGGCTTCTCTCTAAATTTTTGTACCCGACCGTTTAATTGCTGACAAAAAGCAAAGCCGTCTACACACGAGGCCTGGCTCGGCTTTGTATGAGTTTCACAAATCTGAGGCAGGATTTATCCTACTTGCCTTTGCTACTCTATTTGCCGCTTTCAGACGCTTGAGTTGATTTGAGGCCGCGGAGAGGTCAGTTTCGATCCCAAACTTTTCGAATCAAGTGTGGAAATTTAGGACACTTTTGGTCACATTCGTATCAAAGTTTAGGGACCGATTTGGGTATTTGCATCGCACTTATATAATAAATTGTGTTTTGGTGAGTAGGAGGCCGAAAATGGAGATAAATCTTGCCCACCAAGAGGAACCGATGTTGGATGAGCGGGCTGCTTCACTGATAGCTCCACTGTTGCTTTCTCGGACCGTTAAAACAAATCTGTTTGTGCAAATTGGACCAAAAACGTCCATGTGTTGGGTGCTTGAAATTGATGCAATTAATGGCTTGAGTTGTGTGGAAATAGATAGGTTAATACATGATTATATGTGTTAACACAATGACACGAATTTTCTGAAAAACGAACATGATTATAAAGGAATTTCACACAGATGATATTCCGAAAGAAATCTGTTGGGGAGACGGTCCAATTGTGATCATGCCTGGATGAGGACCTCATGACTAAGCTTCAGAGGTTCTCCAACACATTCGCCTCAAGGGTAGTCCCATATTGTTACCGATACTGTAGTATAGTTTCTCGAAACAACAAGAATTGTTTTGAAAAAGATGTTTTTCATACGGTTTAAAGTAAATGCGAGGAGTCGCGAGACTCTCTGATGTGGTTGGCCATTTAGACATTCAAGACTACTAATCTAAGTTTGAATGTTTGTTTACTTTAGAGCATTGCATATGCACTTAGCGGAGTAACCCATTTAGGGTGATTCCACCATCGGGCAATAGCTCACCCCCGCCGAGGGATATTATTTTCGATACAGAGCTGGGCCGAGGAGACTCGCTTCATCCTAGAGGTCGCTTAGAAGAAAGCCAAGTCATGCGCTTTTGGTTTTGTTAAGGCATACATGTATTAGGACTCTAAGTTTGATATATGATGTATAAGGATAATTTATTAATTCTGAAACTATTGTATATAGTCGGGATTTATTTGGATGAGTATCGCTCAGGGCCCAAGTGACCGTTTTACTCATGGATATGTCATATTGAAATGTTTGGAACAAGTTTTGTATTTGGGTAGAGCTCCCGCATAAAGGTGACTCGCCCGATTTTCGGTGGAGAGATACTCCACCCGACATTCACGAAGGCTTCCGTGCCGACGGTAGTCAACGAACACCCCGGATTTGGGGCGTCACAACTAAAGTTCAAATTACTTATCCTACTTCCATGCTATTACGGTAGCAATACGAAGCTAATGAGATAAGATGTTGTAAATTTGAGATACCATAATTAAGCTAGAGCCACACCTAATACAAGGTCCTACAAAAATTAATGTGATGATTCTGTGAGTCGAGAACTACGAGATCAACAAGCACATGGCATGGCACAAATGGAAATGGAACTCACTGGATACATATGCCCCCGGTAGATGAACTGATCAACTTAACAAACAAAGAAACACATGTAGTTGAAAGAATTACCTATCCCATGAATCCATCCAGACCACACTTTCTTTTCCATTCTCATTTTCCCAAATTCTCAAACATAATTTCCTCTCCCTCTTCCATTCTCATCCATTTATTTTCTCTTGTTAGAGTTTTGTTGGGTGGCTAAGCAGGCTAACCCAATCCAACCTAACATCAGGAGAATCAAAGGTAGTTTCTCGGGAGTTTGAACAAGTTCGTACGTAAACTACCACTATACAACATGTGAGATAAGGATTCCCTCTCCCCCTGACAAGCTGAAAACGTGGTGTGTAAAATGTACGCCTATGTGCGCAAGTGCACGTGTCGCCCCAAGTAATATAGTGTACCAATGGTACGAATATCGATCCACGGGGATAGGTGTGTTGACTACAGAGATTTGCTTTTCGAATATTATCTGGGTATACGTAATGTGTAAAAAGGGTACTAATATCTGAATATAAGCTAAACTACTGATTTGAACGAATTACTATTTAATGGAGACTAGGGTTATGTCTCCCCCTGCCACTTTCAATGGACTATTTCTTAAAGGTGATATTATTCAGTCCGTTTATGATTTATTAATGGCAAGGTGATCTGCTACGGTGATACCCTCTCTCGAGGTGTATTCGCCTATCTCTCTAGGTAGAATCGAAAGTGTATCTCTACCCCAACTCGGTACTTCGAAATGCTTAAATGTTCTAACAGCTGCCACCGGATCTAGAATACTTCATTTACTCAATCAACCAAAGACTCCGCTTCTACTCATATCCCAGTATCCTCATCTCGAATCTCGGATCTCTAGTATGATCATACTAATGCTGGCCAAATATTACTATGTAATCGATCCAATGTGATGTAAAGCAGATTATAATAACTAAATCATTAAATAATATAAATTAATAAACTTAATCCATTCAAACGTGACAGGTTCAATAATACCTTAGGTATATCTAGAACATAATGAATAAGAAAGATCAATAGTGATATATAAAACATCAGTTCTAATATCCAAAAACAAAGACGAATACAAATCACGAGCTCTTCTCCCAGATCGATGTCACTCTGCCTTGATTTTTACGCCCTCTGATTTTTTTCCGATTCCCGATCTCCGATCCCCCTCAAATTCTGCACCCTTTTTGCTTTTAAATGATGAGGAGCATTCGCGACCGACGCCGCCAAGCGACGCTGCGCATGTTGACTTTCACAATAGCCGACCCAACGTCGACGCCAACGTCACGACGCAGGACGCCGCGACGCCAGGACGCCGCGCAGAACGCTGCGCATACATCTCTTCATGCAACGCCTTTTTGCTCAAAATTGCTTCCAACAATTTACTTTTTGCTCCAATGCACTGCATCCACACCAATCACCAAATCAGGTATCCAACCACAAAAACTATGAAATTAATATAAAATAAACGTGAAACGAATCCACCACGTATAATATGAGTGTTTTAGAATTAACACACTCTAGCTTAAAGTTTCTGCTTGTCCCTGCCAAGAACCGACTCTAAACCTAACTCACACTCATGTGTACTAAAGTCTAACACAAAAATAAGGCCGCACATGCCGATAGATGAGGATCAAATTAGGCCTATTCACACCTCTGTCGTTCTATTTGAAGTGCACAGGATTCGCAAAGGTGTTCGAATGTCGAAAGAACTAGGTTGAACTCGGTGAAGTCGCCAAGTGTCTCAGCCTCTGATATATTCAATGGCCTTTCCCAATGATCCTATGTGCGTATAAAGAAATGACCTCTAGTGTACACTTAAGTTTCGACGCCCCCCCAAACTTGAGTTCAACTCGCCTAATTGGGTAAATCTAACTCCAAAAGGATAAGAACGCACCGCTTGCAATATCTAATATATATACTCACTACATAGAACAAAACTAGTGCCCATAAGTTTATGTTAAGTGTCCATGTAGCAGGATCTGGTGACTTCACCGGGGCTTGGTTAAGGGCACCGGGCATTCATTCCCCTTGAACGTCACCTCAACACTAACTAAACCCATGGGCCCTAAGTCAGGAAACTTCCATCTTCTATCCCTCCGTAATCCTGAAGTCAATGACTCCCGGCCAATTGGCTCAAGGCATTGGGCTTTGAAATGCCCATCGGACTGTGCCCAGGATTCCGATTGGAAATTCCCACTTATTCTATCTCTAATTTTCTCCATTTTTCTTCTCCTTTTTTTTTCATTTTGTTTTTCATTCGGGGGCTCGAAGGCAATCCTCTTTATTTACTGTCCCATCTCTTTTAGTGTTTAGAGATTCCTACGATCATTGAATCTAAGTGGTCGCTCGGCACTAGGCATGGGGCTCCTAGAGATCATCCAGGTGGGTGTGACAGGTCTATAAGAAATGGTTTTCGAATCACCTGAGATGACTCACTATGCCTCCTTTCTCCTATTCAACTTAATTCCCGACCTTCAAACAACCAATGCAACCTTTCTTTGTTGACACAGGTGGATTCGGCTACAGATTTGATCCCCTATTCTAAAGCATGGCATCACATATGCAGCTCCCTAGACACGACACCTATACATGTATATGATCTACCTAAAACACACACAAGACTAAACACAAAACTCAATATCCTAAGATGAGCAATTGTAAATGAAACTAAGCAGAAATGTAAATCCATCCACGCACAAAAAAAAAAAGTAACTAACACGATGAATAAAAACACTACAAAGACTCAAAAAACGTGAAACTAATCTATGCAAAACCCGACATCACACCTCCCCCAAACAAAATATCCAGTGTCCTACCGCAATACAAACAAAGAGAGGGTGAAGAGAACTCCCCCCGTGATCTCCGGGTCATCAGCGTGCGGTGGCGGTGGTGGTGGATGGCGGAATGCAGGAGCCGAGCAAGCCGAGCCCGGGAGGGATCGCCACAGCCAAGAATAGTGGCCCGATTGGCCAACACCATACGCACCGCGCCGGCGCCCATATCCCGGGCGGTGATGAGGACTGGCGTTCCCGGTCTCGCCCCGTAATGCATCAAAGCGCTGGCAAGTAAGAGCACCAGCCCCCGAGATCGAGGACTGAGGGAGCCGCCTGTGGGTCAGCTGTAGGCGCGGAGGTGGCTGGACGAGGACTGCCCAATGTCCCCTTGGGGATTGCCTAGGAGTCCAAAGCGAGCCTGATAATCGTGGAGCTCGTCCTCGTCCGAGGGCTCATGGCCGACCCGTAGGCCCTCAGTCGTGCACACCCGCTTGTCTCTTAACTGAGCACGCTGATAGGGTAAAATCAAGCCTCATTGTCATCTATGGGCACCCCATTGCTTGCATAAGCCAAAGATGAGAAAGGTGCCCCAAATTATCTATTATCCTTGCTATGGAGGATAGCATCCTATAACCTCGCCTAACATCAAAAAGCGGATATCCTGGATTTGATGGCATACTGGAAAGGTGGCACGTTCGTTGTCACCACACACGCTCGCTCGTCATCAAGACGCGACGTGATGAAGTGATGCCGTATCTTGGGATATAGCCAAGTGCTTGGCCTCAAGTGGACTGCTCGCGATGGCCCCTCACTTTATTGCATTTCCACTCACCCCTACCATAAGTCAACACCAATGATCTCAGGTAGCCTGTGGTATTCTCGTAGAGCCGATCAAACGGCTTCGAGGGGACATGATCTAGACTATAGTAATCGCGGATCGACCAAGACCGGGGTCGCACCAACACTCCCCTAATCCTCGAACCTTGGCGACGTAGAGGCGAGATCGGGCGTGAATTCTTCGCACTACACTCATCGCAAATTGACGAGGTGGTTGGGCAAAGTGCTCGCCATCCCTGTACCGCAATCATCTTGCAAAATCATCGTGGTGGTGGAAACCCTTTCCTTAATGAACGAATCCGCTCTACAAATGGTGTCGAACCGATCAAGCGCACCTCGCCACGAACCGGTGACATAGTAATTTCGGGGTCGATCCTCACTGCCCGACTTCGCTGGGTAGTGGTCCTCGCCTTTCCTGCATAGGTAAAACTAATTCCAGAGCTCTTAGGAGGTCAATGAACTTGGAAAGGTACTCAAGTTGGTACCTAGGTGGGCTCTCAAGAAAATATCGAACACCCACAAGGCACTATACACCCTAAGGCCAAAGGAGCCAATCGAATGTAAGACACCGCCATGACGGGGACACACTCAACCACCCTAAACTAGACCTAAACTGCACTCCAAGGAAGATGTGACGACCGAAGGAGAGACACCTACGGCAAGGCGGAGGAAGGTAAGCCCCGTGACAAGCAGGCGGTGTGGTGGTGACTATGGTGTCGTGAGATGATGCTCTAATGCAAACACTGATCTCTGACCAGTGTGGAAGGTGAATCCGGCAAGGGGCGGAGTGGCTTGGTGGGCAGGGAGGCTAGGGTTCAGGCTAAACTGGGGAAGGGTAAGAACAACAAATGAAGGGGTTTTGGGCCTTAAACAGGGCAACGTCGCGACGGTCGGGGCAACGTCGCGACGTTCCAGAGAGGACATATTCCAACGTCACGACGTTCGATCCAACATCGCGACGTTCCAGAGGATAGCAATAATCAACGTCGCGACGTTGGGAACTCACGTTGCGACGCTCCAGACATCAAATCAACGCCGCGACGTTGAGATCCCACGCCGCGACGCTACGCAGGATGGTGAAAATCAACGCCGCTGACGCCGAGATCAACGCCGCCAGACGCTCTAGAGAAGGGTAAACTGACGTCAGCGATGCTTCAACGCGACGCGGAAGCCAACGTCAGCGACGCTACGCGAAGCTTGAAATGCACAAAAATTCAACATAGGTCTAAGATAAAAGGAAACTCCCCTCATGTAATTGGGACTCTCCGGACTTTTTCTTCGTGCATCGACATAAACGGATCCTCTAAGATTTCGTGATTCATGAATCTTGAAAGTAAACAACCATAAAGAACTTGATTACACAGACAAGACAAAAGAACTCCAACCTAACTTAGCGTAAAATAACTAAAAGTCGAGACACAAAGCAAAATTGCATGAAAATAAACTCGGGTTGCCTCTCAAGAAGCGCTTATGTTTAACGCCGTTAGCTCGACCGCCTAATCTCAAAATTAAAGCTAGTGGACCCAAGCCTTATGATCTCATCGCACTTCATCTCGATAATCTGGCCAAAGGAATGATCCGCGATTTTGGCGGAACTCGCCTCCGAAATACGGCTTCAACCATTGGGTGGTGACTGTGAATGTGCCCTTCTCAGGATGTGTAATCTCTGGGCTCCGCCATGAAAAGACCTTGGTCACTGTGAAGGGCCCGGACCATCTAGACTTCAATTTTCCCTGAAAGAGTTTTAGACGGGAATTAAAACAATAGAACTTGTTGTCCCGCCGAATTCCTTCCCCGGTAATGTGTTTATCTGTACGTGATTTTGTTCTTTCCTTGTAAATGCGCATTTTCATAAGCTTCATTCCCCGAATTCGCTCTAGTTCATCGAACAGAAGGCCGCTTCTCACCGCTAGTGCGTACCGTCCATATTCAATCGGCCGAAGTTGCCCAAAGAGGTCATGCCCAATTCTATCGAAGATGGCATGTGCTTTGCCATACACAAGTCTCGAAAGGCCATATACCCAAAGGAGTTAAAAGCTATGCCGTACGCCTGCAGTGCATCTTCGATCTTTTTGACCAATCCTTTCGAATTATTAACCGTCTTCTCTAAATATTTTAATTTCTCGATTTGACACCCTTCAAGCATTGCCCATTTGATCAAGGGTGATATGCAAGAGATGTATGGCGACGCACCCATACTTTTGCAAAACCTTGTCAATTACCTTATCGTAAATGAGTACCATTATCTCGTGTGATCGCTCGAGGGGTTCTAAATCGAGAATATGTTTGGCCAGGAAGAAATTAAGCCACGACCTTGGAGATCATGGTGCGGGTCGGATCTGTTTCCACCCACTTCGACATAGTCTACCGCATTAATGTACATGTTGTTATAAGATGAGGGAAATGGTCCCATGAAATCCATCCCCAATAAGTCAAATAGCTCTACTTCCATAATGGGGTGCATGGGTGGTTCGTCCTTTCTAGAAATACTTCCCATTCTTTGACATTTGTCACATGTGGATACGAAATGATGAGCATCTGAACAAGGTAGGCCAAGAGTAGCCTCGACAAGTACTCATATAGCTGCCACCAAATGTCCACCACATGCAGATAGAGCGGCAAAGGGTTCAAGATAATTGCTCATTTCATCTTTCTGGGCACACATCCTGATCACCCGATCAACACAAAGGTTCGTAAAGAATTGGCCTCCCAATAGTAGTGTTTCATGCGCCGAAAAACCGCTTTTCGATAGTTAAATTCGGGAGGATTACCTCGCTACCAACACCACGAATCTCGCAAACCACGGAACCGCCTCTTGTCTTCAATAGCTAGGATTCGCTCATCTGGAAAGTCATCATTCACCTGAATATCATCGCTTGCCCCCTCCAATCGTGAGAGATGATCTGCCACTAGGTTCTCAGTGCCTTTCTTGTCTTTAATTTCAACATCAAATTTGCAAAGAAAAAGAACTCCACCGACACCTGGGTTTGGCATCTTTCTATCATCACTTAATAGCGCACGATCAAGATGGACTACCACCTTGTTACCAATCAGTCATACCCGACTTGTCAAAGCAAAACAATAGCCAAAAGTTCCTTCTCTCAGAGGGCATAATTCAACCGAGCCTCTTATCCTGTCTCCGCTTGCATAGTAAATCACCCGAAAATTTTCTCTGCTTTCGCCTTAACACCGCTTCTCAATCGCAAAATCACGGCGCCACACATAAGTTCAAAAGGAGGACCAACTGAGCCACGACAATAGGAGCTAATATCAATTTATCCTTCAACACTGAAAATGCATGCAAACACTGCGAATTAAACTCAAATGGGATCCCTTGGACTAAAAGATTAGACAACGGTTTAGCAATTTGAGAGAAGTCTTTGATGAAACGCCTATAGAATCCAGCGTGGCCTAAAAAACTTATGATCCCTTTTACTGATGAGGGTGGAGGTAGTTTTTCAATTGCTTCAATCTTTGCTCTGTCCACCTCTATTCCTCTCAATAAACTGACGACCGAGTACAATACCCTCTTGTACCATGAAATGGCACTTCTCCCAATTGAGTACTAAGTTGGTCTCTTCACATCTTATCAAGACTGATCTCAAATTCTCCAGATAATTGTCAAATGAATTACCCAATACCGAAAAATCATCCATGAAGATTTGATTATTTCAACCATGTCTGAGAAAATGGCCATCATACATCGCTGAACAGCCCTGCATTGCACGGTCCAAAGGGCATCCGCCTGAATGCGAATGTCCCATAGGGACATGTGAATGTCATCTTCTCCTGATCTTCAGGGGCTATAGCGATTTGATTGTAGCCGGAGTATCCATCCAAAGAGCAATAGTATTCAGACTCATTAATCGATCCAAAGATCTCGACTAGAAATGGCATGGAAATGATCTTTCGAGTGGCTTTGTTCAGCCCCAGAATCAATACAAATTCTCCACTGGGTGACCTGCTCGAAGGAAAATATCGCTTCGCCGGCGACCGCTTGTTCCTCCTTTCTTCTGGGCATCACTTGAACCGACTAACTCCATGCATTGTCTCGAACAGATAAATTACCCAAGATCTTCATTTCAATACCTCCTGGATTCACTCTTCATCGTCTGATTCAACTTCCTCTCAGGTATTTCCACCGAAGGTTTGCGCCCATCTTCGAAAGCAAAATACGATGCATGCACATGGAAGGGCTTAATCCCTTTCAAATCGGCTAGAGACCATCCAAGCGCATTTTTATGGTCTCTAAGGACCTCACAACCCTCCCCAATCGCCATGATGTCAGATGACCTGCACGATGCGCATCCCAGCAGCAGCATACCCGTCAGGCATTTTTCTGTCCGTCCTGGGTGGTCGCTCCACCGACGGTATCAGCGCTTTAGCCCTTCCACCTAGAGATTCAAGTATTTCCTCCTATTGGGTCCGAAAGTCCATCCATTTTAACATATTCCATTGCCTTCGCTCATATTCTCGTAATCATTCTCCACTCAGGCTAGCCTCCAAAGGGTCGTTGAGACCACTTCTGGCCGCACACCATAAATTCTACTATCTCCTCGCTATGAAGCAAGTATCACCGCTTCCGATGTCCTTCACGCTTCAAACACGTTGAACTTGACCTCGTCAGCCCCGCACCTCACTTCAATTCTCCCCTCTCGAACATCAATCATTGCCCCGCCGCTTGCAAGCAGAAATGGCCCACCCAAGATTATGGGGTATTTTTATCTTCTTCCATATCTAATATACTGAAATCGGGAAGATACAAACTGCCAACCTTTACCAAGACATCTTCTATTACCCCACTGATGCTTCAAAGATCTGCAGGCTACCAGAGCGTGACTGTAGGTCAAGGCCTCACTTAATCCCCAAACGCTTAAAATGGATGCGGCATGAGATTAATACCGGCACCCAAATCACAAAGAGCCTCTCAAAGATAAGATTTCCAATGGTGCATGGATAGTGAAACCGCTCGATCTTTAAGCTTTTATACCTTCCTCTAAAGTATGGACTACATTCCTCGCTTGGGTTAACTGCTTCAAATCAACAATCTTCTCTTTTGAGACAAAATGTCTTTCATAAATTTTATGATAATAAGCATTTCCGCTTCCAAGGCACGCTAAACGGGATATTGATGTAACTTTTTGAACACTCCATGAATTTAGTGAACTCGTTTATCCAAATTTTATGCTTCTTTAGGCGTCAGGATATGGAATTTGTGGGTCATTCCTCGCTTCGCATTGTTTCCTCGCAAATTGTTTCTCCCGAGGTCGTTTCCCATCTCGCTCTCATCATTCCGAATGTGGTCGGACACTTCTCGCCCCACCTCCTCTATAACTAGGATTCTTTACCACTTCTCAGCGTAAGCCCCAGCAACATGTTCGTTCATCTTCTCGGGTTTGCCACAGTTAGCGTAAAGAACCGGTTGCCTTTCTGTCAATAAGTTCGCCATTTAACCCATTTGTACCTCAATTTCTGATTTGTCTTTGCTGCTCAGTTGTTCAAGCCCGGTTACTGCTGCTGCATATTCGCCTTAGTCTCATTCATGAAAGCGAGTGGGAGGTTAGCATGCAATGCGAGGGCTTGATGCAAGTCCTTTTTCTCGGGAGGTGGTTCACTAACTTTCGGTTCGATGGCATATTGCTCGATTATTCCTCCATTGTACCTTGATTGTTCATTATTACGATTGATACGCCACCCTTGGCCTTGATTTTGATTCTGATAATTATTTCCCCCATATTGTCGCTAACTATTTGTGATTGACTCACGGTTGAACCCGGCCACGTCTTTAGGCTGCTGTGTTTGGTTCTGTTGACGATGTCTTTGTTGTGTTATCTCCATGAAATTCACCTGACTCCATGGTTTTGATGCATATGGAATTCGCGATTTCCTTCTTCATCATTAGCTGTTTAGTCAGTTGTGCCACATGATTAACCAAATTGTTGAGAACCTCGTTATCTGTGCCACCTACTGCTTTTATTGGTGTAGCCTTCTCTTTGGGCGGTTGTATTGGTTGCGGCATCTTCTGGGATTTCATAAGCAGTGTGGTTTCTTCATTAGTGCTCCTCCAGCCGAGGCATAAATCACTGTTCTAGTCGCATTCCTCGGACCATTATAAAAAGTGTGGACCTGCATCCATCTGGTCAATCGGTGGTGTGGGCATTTCCTCAATAGTTCGTGGAATCTATCCGCAGCCTGCTGCCCGAGTTCTCCCCTACAGTTGCCCCGAAATTATTGATCTCTTGCCTGAGTTATTTTGATTTTTAAGTGGGAAAAACTTGGTCGGGATTTACATGTACTTCATCGTTCCATGAAGTAATGGAATCGGTGGGTGTGGTTAGCCAATCTTAGCTCTATCGCCCCGATAATGGAGTGGGAACAATGTGACACGAGCTAGCCCGGTGGCCACATTGTACTTGATCGTGTCCCTTGGCTTGAGGAAATTGGTCAAATCACGTATTCGGGTTAAGTGGGGGTAATCCATGAAACAAGATGTTGAGAAGCATACGTATATTCTTGACTTGATTGAGAGTTGTTTACCTAATGGGTGGTCGTCGATAGGTATACGGTATTTGTAGGCGGAGTGCGAGCCTCCTCCCAACAACATGTATGGATCATCTGGTACATGCTCGCGGCATGGGTGCTTGATTCCTTAGTTATTCCCATTTCGTACTCTCTGCGGCTCATTAAATGCCAATGCTAAGATCCTGTGGTTCATTGTCATCCATGTTTGCTAAATTCCGGCTGTTCAGTTCTGTTCTCGGCGTGTTACGTGTAAAAGTTCTTTACGGCTCGGGATCGAACGGATGTTGTTCGGCTTCGATCGTCGTTGCATGTACTCTTGAAATCTAAACTACTGATAACACGAAACAACAAAACCAAATTACCGACACTTGTAATATGAATAAAAACAAAAAATTTCAATTAATATCTAATTGCTTTATTCTCTATATCACTTTAAACCTATCCGGCAACGGCCTTAAGCAGCGAGGCTGAAAACATGGTGTGTAAAATGTACGCCTATGTGCGCAAGTGCACGCGTCGCCCCAAGTAATATAGTGTACCAATGGTACGGATATCGATCCACGGGGATAGGTGTGTTGACTACAGAGATTTGCTTTACGAATATTATCTGGGTATACATAATGTGTAAAAAGGGTACTAATATCTGAATATAAGCTAAACTACTGATTTGAACAAATTACTATTTAATGGAGACTAGGGTTATGCCTCCCCCTGCCACTTTCAATGGATTATTTCTTAAAGGTGATATTATTCAGTCCGTTTATGATTTATTAATGGCAAGGTGATCTTGCTTCTGAGATACCCTCTCTCGAAGTGTATTCGCTATACCGCTTCAATAAATTGGGTGTATCTCCTACTGACTCGGTACTCATGAAATGCTTAAATGTTCTAACCTTAAATGCCACCTTCGGGATCGAGAATATCTCTATTTACCGAATCAACCAAAGACTACTCTACTCATATCCCTAGGTATCCTCATCTCTTGAATCTCGGATCTCTAGTATGATCATACTAATCTTTGGCCAAACATTGCAACCTTAATTGATCCTGGTCTGTAAAAGCAGTTATAATGAATCATAAATCAATGATGTGTGGTATAAATTTTAATCCATTCAAACGTGACAAGGTTCAACAATTCCCTAGGTATAGATCTTAAACATAATGAATAAGAAAATATCAATAGGTGATATATAAAACATAAGTTCTAATATCCAAAAACAAAGACGAATACAAATCACGGGCTCTTCTCCCAGATCGATGTCACTCTGCCTTGATTTCCGCGCCCTCCGATTTTTTTCCAATTTTCGATCTCCGATCCCCCTCAAATTCTGCACCATTTTTGCTTTTAAATGATGAGGAGCATTTGCACTAACGTCGCGACGTTGCAACGTCGCGACGTTGAGACGTCGCGACGTTGAGACATCGCGACGTTGAGACATCGCGACGTTGCCGCATGTTGACTTTCGCGATGCTAGTTGACCCAGTCCGCGGCGTTTGGATGTCACGGCGCGATGGGGGCGTCGCGGCGTGGGGATGTCGCGGCGTGGGGCGTCCGCGGCGTTGGGACATCGTGGCGTTGCGAGACGCATCATGCAATGCCTCCATACGCTCGAAAAATTGCTTCCAACGCTACGCCTTTTGCTCCAATGCGCACCGTCACGATCACCAAATCAGGTATCCAGCCACAAAAACTATGAAATTAATATAAAATAAACGTGAAAATGAACGACCCACGCGGGTATAATATGAGTGTTTTAGGTACTCATCACCCCCTTCCTTTGTGTCTGAGAAAAAAAAGAGGAGAATATGACTTCTTCACTCCTTGAATTTTTTGGAAAGAATTCATATCTCTTGAATGGTTTTCCCTTGAATTTCTTTTCTTTCATGAAAATATGAGGATTAAGGTACTTGTGTTGTGACAACATAATGGTTCTCGTGTATCATGGTCCATTCATGACTTGAGACAAGAAAGTTTTTGTAAGTGAAAGGGGTTCAATTTGTTCATCACCTTCTTTTTTTTTCCTATGTTTTCTACCAACGTGGCATGTTATTCGACCGAAGTGAATGCCAAAGTTCGGGTGTTCATCCATCTCTTCTTTCCACCCTCCTACACCCCCATTATCACTTCTAGATCACTAAACTCTAGGCCATTTTGATTTATTTTTCACTTGTTTTAATAATAGCGTGGGTGTCGAGGGCAGGGTGCGGACCCTAAGGAACTTCGAACTAGCAACCATAGGGCTGACCCAAGGCGGACCAAAGTGAGCCACCTAGTTAGCTATTTTCACTTTCTTTAGAATCTTTAGCTTTGTTGCTAAGATAACGGGAAAGAAAAAGACAAAAGCTTTTAGATCTCACATTTATGTTTCGATTTCCTCATTTTACATGAGAGGATCCATGTTATAAAAGCGGTAGGGCTTTATGTCCTATAATTTTGGTGCACTCAATAATCTTAGCCTAGCTTCGTCGGACACCAGCAAAAGCATAGTTGTCGGAGAATATGATTATGGAAAACCTCAATTCTTCAATAGCGTTTAAAACCTTTGGAGATATTTGTTCTCTCTCCTAAGTTTGTCTCATCCATGAAAGTGTTGATTTGTTTTGACAAGCGCCATGTAAGGCAGTGGGTGAAGCATTCTGAATTATCCTCTCCTCACGAAAACTAATGAAGACATCATCTTCCATTGATGGGTGGAAGAAGAAGCCATTGTAGAAATGGAAGAAAATAAAGCCTTTGAAGTGGTTATCATTAAAGCCTTCCATTGATGGGTCCTGGATTCTGATTTATCATCTCTTTAAAAATTTAAAAAAAAAGATACGATTGAGATTCAGTTAATATCCTAACAAGAACTTAAAAGAAAATTGGGATGTTCAAACCTGTGGCATTTGAAATTGCATTACGGGTTAGAGTAATAAATTCGAGGCGGGGTACATAATTTATGAAGGGCCGACATCTTATTAGAGCAAATTCAAATGCGAGATCAATCAATAAGTCAACAATCTAGAACATAAATTTGAATTTCATATTTGTTGTTAATTTTATTTTTATTTTTGTCTTTTCTTTGTTCCTTGGAATCGAAATGAAAATCTACTACAATATCGCTTTGATTTATAAGTTCATCATTTTTTATCGAGTGCATTTGATAATGACTTTGAAATTTTCTCACCCGGATTCTTGACACGTTCCCAATGGCAACAAAGATCAAACTTTGACTTAGACACTGACTTATCTATGGAAATTAGGGTCCCCAAATGGAAAAGTACAATCTTTGAGAGTTCATCCAAACACTAGATCAAAGAAGCATAGTTTTTTCTGAGAAAATAATGACGGAAAACCTCGATGGATCCTCGATTGATTGTAGGGATGCTGGAGATATTTTTTTCGCCTTTTGACAAAGGGGCTACGTGGAGATGGGCTGGTATCCTCACCTCTGAGAGCCAAGGAAGACATCATGCTTCATCTCGATGGGTTGGGAGAGGAAGAAGAAGAAGAAGAAACCATTGCAAACTTGGAAGAATCATTTTGAGACCCAGTGTAGTAGGAGAGCCGTATGATGCAAGGTAGTTCATAGTTTTGAATGAAGACCAAATAAATAGGTTGGATTCAAAATAAGCCTTTTATCTGAAAATAAATATATTCATTGTGGCCTCACTCGAGTTAGACTCGAGAAATGCCGGTTAAACATTGTGTAGTAAGTTTCGCTATCATTAGGCTCTTTTCCGATTATAGAAGAATTGGTTTAGGTGTGGTATGAGCCCAGAATGTATTTAATTAATATATAAGCCCGGCTTAGGACCTCATGTTGACAAAAAATTATAGTATTCAAAAAATGTCATGGAGGACGGATACTTAGATTTTTATTTATTTAAATCTAATTTAGACTATTATAGATGTAGATTTAAAAAATAAATAAATCCAATTTCGAAGCTTTTTATTTTTTTAACCAATTAGTAAGTGGGGTTTTAGTTTAAAACCAAAACTACAATTACTAAGTGCGGATTTAGTTTAAAATATTAAAAAAATTAACCATCTCTCTTAGATGACATAAGAGAGTTATATTGATCAATAATTTCAAAAATAGCCTAGAATCATTTATATTTTAAATAAATGTCATTTTGACCAAAACTCAATAAATAAAGAAGCAAAAATTAAAAATTTCTTTTCTCACTTAGAGAAAGGTATGATGAATATGTAAAATCTGAAACAAAAATAGTAAATTAAAGTTATTTCACATTATCTCTTTAAAATGAGAATCAAAATAATTCATAAATATGATGAATTAAAATTCTACTTATAAGTAAGAATTTGTTTTCACCGGAATCACTTTTAATTCAATTCCTATATTTATAAAACTTATCCAAATATTAAAATGAAGGAAAAATTGAATGAGATTCCATTTCTCATTTTCCATTCCTCTAATACCAAACGCACCCTAAAAGTCAAGAAAAGGGCACCATGCGATAGTGACACGGAATAAAGGACAACAAAAAAGAAGCAATGAGTATATATATCAATTATTTATTTAATTTTTTCATTTCAATAATATTAATTCTTAAAATTAAATATAAAAATGTTAATAGATTGATAATAATGTTTGTGTCTTTTCTTCTTTTGTTTAATAAAACTTTCATCCCTATTCTACAATTTACATTGATATCACTTATTTCTTAGTCCTTGAATTAAAAGTTAAAAGTTAATGATGAGATCATATAATCTTATTAACTTATTTGTCATTAAAAAGCATTTAGACAAAGTTCATTTATTTTTATTGACTTGTTAAATTTACAAGTCGATGCATAGAAAAGAGAGAAATTTTTTTACGTAAATTTATATATAGAATTGAAATGTCTTAAATTTAAGATAGACAATGTTTATATTAAAGGGAATACATCATGTAAATCTTTCAGGTAAAGAGGTTTATTGGAAATAAGAAAAAGATTATCTTCATAATTTTTTTTTATAAAAGATTATCTTCATAATTTTAAAAATAAGAAAAATGATGACTGTGTCTTTTCATGAAAGAAGCACCTTATTTAATTGGTTTACTAGGCCAGTTTAAAAAATTCTAGAAAATATCATTTTTTTTTCCTACTTTTAATTAATATTATATGGTACCATACATACAATATGTCAACCACATAAAAAATAGGTTTTAAATATTTATTGAAGTAGATATGAAAGAAAGATTTTAAATTTCATAAAACCATCATATTACTAATTAATAGAAGAAAAAGTTTTCATTCCATTCTCTTTATCATCAACATTATTAAGAAAGGAAAAATCTTCTCAATTCAATTAAATAAGGATGTTATAAAAAGAAATTTTCCTATAGAACAAGCAACTTCAGTCCCCGAAGCAATGCCCAAAAACATTCAATTGTATGTTTCATGGTTTTCTTTTTTAGTCTGCCTTATTAATATGTCAATATTTTATAAGCTGAGTGCTTGCATAAATTTTATATATATTTAGGGAAGGAATTTTGTTTAATATTATCAATTTGTTTCTACTACAATTTTTTTAACTTGGTTTAGGTTTTTTATTGAAATACATATATAAAACAAGCATTTTAAATTCTACAAAAAATGCATATGCATGACACAATGCTATAGATAAATAAGAGAGAAACTATAGAATAAGCAGGTTAACATAACACTACCGAGGAAAATGTGTTTTTATACAATATCACGAAATAAATAAAAAATAAACAAAAAATATATAATACAAATGGAAGAATGAGAAATAGAATATCAGATATCAATTTGTTATTCTTTCTAGAAAGGTAACAAATAACAAAAAATTCTGAAAATAAATAAAATGGCCGATATAGTATTAGTACTATAATTAGCTCTCTCTTTAGAATTTATTGAAGACTAAATCAATATAAACTGTGTTTAAGTAAAAGCCTTCGATCAAAGGCGCCTTGGGCCAGCCCAATCTAATCAAAGGTAGGGTTGGGTTGACCTTTAAGTCAACAACCTCATTAAGCTCGGTAATAACTTTTGAGCCATGGTTGAGTTTATGCTCTTTTTCCAAGCCAGCGGCCTGCCTCTGAAAGCGAAAATATAGAAACAGTAAATTATGATATTGAAGATACAAAACTAAATTTAAGTTTATTACAAACACAATCATAATTTGTTATAAATACTTAGAGGCGTTTATTTTTTTACTTTTAAGCAATTTGCTTTATAATTTAGACCGTTTGTTTTATTTACTTTGGTATCACTTATTTCTGAATTTTTAAATTTTCTTACGAATGAAAAAAAAGACAAAATATTTGTTTTCTATTTGGAAAATGCATCTTAAGGAAAATATATTTTTAAAATTTTTCTAAAATATTTTAAAATCTTCTCAAAATATTCTAAAATCTTTAAAATCCATAATATTTAAAAGAACAATCAGATATTTTAAAGAACAATCTATCATCAATCTATTTTTTTAATTATTAATTTTATATATTACTATTTTAATTATATAAAATAGATAAATATAATATTATTTTCACAATAATAATAATAAATTTTTATCATAATAGTTTATTTTTATTAATATGTTAAGATGTTATACATATATTGTATAAAAAAAATTTCATTTATTATAAGAGAATAAAAAATTAAACAAATTGATTTGTTGATATAATTAAGATATTAATTTAAGAATATACAAAAAAAACTTAATACTTAATAGAAAGAAGACAATATTAAAAAAATAAGCAACTATACTTAATACTATTGAAATTGTCGCATTCGATTAAATAAAATTTCTAGTACAACATTAGTAAAAAAGTGACAGCATAACAGAACATTTGGAACAGAAAATATTAGAGAAAGAAAAAAAAAATATTAAGGAAAATGATTTTACCTTGTTTGATTTTCGTGGAAATATAAAGAAAATCGAATATAATCAAAATTCATCAAATTTTACATATTTTAAATCTCTCTTAGTCCTTATATTGTAAAGCGAGAAAAATTGATTTTTAAAAGACAACGGTAATTTCGATTGCAAACTGGAAATTCTCTAGATCTCGGATATTGAATGGATTAGGCCGTTAAATTAGAAATCTCATGAGAAATCTGATGACCAGAGAAAAGTTTCGTCAGATGCGAGATAGTCGAAATATTTTACGAATTTCTGGATGATAAATCGTCAGTGACTTTAGGGATGAGATTTTTACGAAAATCTCGGAAGTTGGAAAATTGCTTGAGTTAAAGTTCATTTAAAATAATTGAAGCCCGAAAAAATAAAATTTTAAGACGAAATGGACACTCAGACGTTAATAAAATCGTTTATCAAATAATAATAATAATAATATAATAATATTATAATAAGCATAAAATGAAAAAAAAACAAAACAAAAGAGGGGGAGAGCGTCAGACGGGGGAGAGGAATTAAATTTTTATTTTTCTTCTTTTTGTTTCTTTCGGATCTAACGAGTATTAATTAATGGAGTCAAGTACGATTTGTTAGCGGCCTTTTTTATACTTAAGCCCATTAGGGCGCCTGGCCTGCGATTTTAAAATTAGGAAGCTTGTGGAGCCGGATTTTTTGAGAGGCGCGAGAAAGAGGAAATTTGTTTGTGTGCGGTTTCTGGAGGCGACGCGGGGGCGTGCTGGGTGATTTTGGAAGCCGAGAAAAGCGAGGGGCGTCTTTGAGGCGTTTTCTTAAGACGAAAATAGGCGTCTTTGGGTGTTATTTTCCGGAGCGAGAAAATCTACTTGACAATTTTGTTCTTGTGAGAACAACTGATTTGTATGCAGCGGATTAGGTGAGATCTTCATCAATGCATTTTTGATTTGAAGCTAGATTTGTAATTTTATTATTATATTTAGATGATTTCATTGTTTGGGATCTTGAAGTGCCATCTTCGATTGTGTTGAAGAAGGCTAGGTGTTGAGCGCAGTTTAGAATTAGGTTTTACTAAATTATAGTGGATATTTGGGTGGACTCAGGCTAAGGTCAGTGGTTTTCCTCTTCTCACTTTGAGGAGGTTTCTCGTTAAAACTCTCTGTTTTTTTGTGATTATCTCCTTGGCATATTATTATTCTTCTTGGGTGCATTTTATTGACTCCTAGCAGCGGGTTAAATCAACAAGGAAAATATTCGATCTTGTGTTTATTTCCCAACAAATTGGATAGTAGGTTTTAAATCGTTTGAAGGCAAAATTGATCTGATGAGGCTGGCGTGGACACCAAAAAGTTTATTCTACTTGTTTTACCCATTTTTTAAGTGTTTTGTAAATGCTTGTGTTGGTTTGAGGTCGTGAAGGGCCGTTTGATCGGTCCCAGGCTCTGGGGCAAAGTGTGGAAATTTTGGAGAATTTTGGAACCCATTTGGACCGTCATTGGCTTGTGTAGGGAGAAGACTGTTTGGGGTGTTTGTTTAATAATTTATGAAATAAATTGTGTTTTTTTTAGTGTATAAGTAATTGGAATATAAAATTGTGATTTCTATTTCAATTATATGGAATATAATTGTGAGTATAAGTAATTGGAGATGAAATTGTGAATTGCTCAAGTGAGCTAATTTAGGTGTTGTTTGATCAGTATTGTTGAATTAAATTGTGGTGTGAATTCTGGTGTTGAATATTTGCATAATTAATATACTAGTATATATGTTAATAAATGGTTTTGGATGTGATATAATCGTTTCATATCACCTTTGGGTAACTAGAGATTAGGTGTTAGTGCATGACATATGAATTTGTGACAGACATGGTTGCGAAAGGAATTTCGCGGGATATTTAGGATTGGGTTGGGAGATGGGCGACGGTCGTTTGGATAGGTGATGACCGTTTACGGGCTCACTAACCAGTGTTCGCCTCGGAGGGTAGTCCCATATTTTCTACGAACATGGTGAGTATATTTTCTAAGAACATGAGTTTTGTTTTGAAATGATTACCTCTCGAAAGAGGACCATTCGCTTACTTGAAACGAGTGTGAAATTCGATTGAAGAAGCTGAGACATGAATGGGCATGTAGACATTCAAAGTAGGATCACGTATTTACTTAGTGTGTGTTTAAATTAGACATTACATATGCACTTGTAAGACAGAAATTCGATTTGCAGAAAATGACAAAATCGTAATTTCGGTTCTGAAAATTGTAATTTCGGTTAAAAATCGAATTTATTCGCTAGATCTCGGATACAAGCAGTTTTACCATTCTGGAATGCGTCTCATAATCCCCATTGTAGTGTCGAATTTCGTTGGTCGAGAACGTCGGAAATTTACGTTTTGACGTCGGTTGGTCTTGTAAGCGATTTTGATGCGTGAAAGTCGTATATCTTTGCAATAATAACTCATGTGTCATAAGTGGCGTAGTAGAGAAATGATGAAAATAGACCCAGTAGGAATAGTCTTAGAATGTAGCCCAGAAAGAAAGGAGACAAAATGGTCATTTTGAGTTTGATTAACTTAGAAAAAAAGACAAATTAGTGCATGTATCTTACAAATTTTAAAGAGACAAAAAAACGTGAGAGAACCAGAAATCAGATGCAGTGGGATTTGAGTTTTGTATTTTTAGTGAGAAAATAGACCTGCAGAATGTCAGGCGTCATTTGTCTCGGGTAGTGCCGGAGACGAGAAGGAAGGCTCAACTGCGCGGAGGAAGCACGTGGGTACCATATTTGAGGGTTTGACAAACTCAAGAGTGGGGATTTATCTCTTTGGGTTTAACTATTTAAATGTTTATAATGTTTCGGTTGGTTTGAAGAGTGAGTGGATTTTGTTCAGATCCCAAACATGGGACAGTGTGGAAATTTTTAGATATTTTGGTCAGTCCGTGTTGTGGGAGACTGATTTGAGTGTTTATATGATAATTTATGAAATAAATTATGCAGGAGTGTATAAGGCGAAATGGCGTGAAATTAGGATCACAAAGTGAGCAAACGATTAGTGATTTTTGGGGCAAATGTAGGGTTTATTTATTAAGAATAATGTTCAAAAATAAATTTGTGAATTAATGTGTTGATGTCGAGTAATTAGTAGAGTGCTGCGTGTTTGACGTTAAACTGCGTGATTTGGTACGATCGATGAAATGAGAAATTACATAACATGATTTGTGTGATTTAATTTTATGTGAATATATGCATGTTTATATATTTGCGTATGTTATAGGTGTAATGGAATTAAGTCGTCGTTAAGTATCTTATTTTGGGAGCCTTTGGGCAGGTAGGATGAGTGAGATGAGTTTAGAAAATGGTTTCGGAGGAGGTTGTCTAAAACTAAAATGATGAGGTAGTCGTACTAAAGAAGTATATTCGTCGAAGACGGCCCCGAGTGATATACGCCAGATGATCCATAAATAATATCAATCGTCGGAGGCAGCTGAATGATATATATATATATACATCGGAGGGTTGTCCACAAACAAACATAATGATTATATCTACGAGGGCATCGTGAAAGCGAGAGTCGTGAGACCAGTGCGAGATGATCGTTAGACATTCAAGTAGGATCGTAATTTCTTTGAATGTGTGTTTATTCGACCGTGCGTATATGTCGCGAGCAGGTGGAGGAGTGGCAGCAGGGTGGTTCGCGAGCACAACATGCTGTCGGGGATATTATTTTACAAGTACGAGGAGCGTCTGCGAGAGCGGCCATCCTAGGGCGAGGCACTTGAAGAAGCCACGGGATTGGCTTTGGGTTATGATGTATGACATGTATTAGAATTCTCTAATCTTAATATATGTGTTGTATAAGTAAAATTTGAGCTCTTGAAGCTATTGGATATAGTTGGATATATGTTTATGAGTATTGTTAAGTAGACTGAGTGAATCGTTTTCACTAATGTTATTGTTATATTGATGTTTGGGACAGGTTATATGCGAGAGTTTTGTCTTTGGGTAAAGGCACTAGTCTAGGAAGGCTACAGATTTTCGTAGAAAATGTCGGGTCACGGAGCATTCACGGAGTATTCCTTGAGGTTGACGGATAGTCAACGGACCCTCGGGTTTTGGGGCGTCATGGCTTAGGTGGAGGAATGCTTGCGTTTAGGGTGAGGTCGTGTGCGGGCGATAGGCTCATACATCGGAACATTTTTGCGGTACGCGAGGAGGCGTTGTTCGAGAGGCGGCTAATTTTAGAGGCGATTTTGAAAAGGGTTGTGCCTTTGATGTTTTTTGGATAATATGTATTAAGGTGATTTTAATATGTATTTGTATTAAGAGTAATAAGTAAGACTCTTGGTATTTATTGGATATGGTTGATCGTGTTTGATGAGTATTGTTGATCTTGAGGGCTCGAGTGGCGAATTTTCTTCGGGTGTAGTCTGCCATGTCTGAGGCAGTATAGATTTTCGCGGAGTTGTGAGATTGATCAGCGAGATAGCCTACCGGTTTAGGCGTCGCATATATAATAGAGGGGAAACAAATAAAGTTAGTTTTTAATAAGCAATATAAAATTAATTTATTGAGTTTAAACCATCTGAAATATATAAACTCTATTGATAAAAATATTTGACATTTTAAACAAAATGTTTTATCATAATCATAGCATTATGAACCTTAAGGGGTAGAATTAGTTTGTCCGTCTATATTTGTATTCCCTTAAGGCCGTTAGAGGATTTGCCATTTGTTAGCTTGCGTATAGATTAATTCAGTGTCTTGAAACACTTACGTGGTTAAAATAAAATTCATACCGTATGTGATGTATATAATAGTATTAAATGTAATTTTTAATTATTACATATATTATCATTTATATCTCTATAGTAAGAGACTCAGAGATATTGTTATATATAATTATTCTTTTAATAAAGGGTAGTTTTCTACTAAATGAGGAGTAGGATGCTAGGATATAGGATAGAGGCTTTCCTCTAGATCTTTGAAGAAGTTTATAAAAGGTTAAGGAGGCAAGTTTGAAGTATTAGGTGTGATTTTCTATTATTCTTGGGAAAGGGCCTTAGTGAGGAAAGAAAGTCTGATAGGTAGATGTTTTGTGAAATATCTTAAAAAAGAAGAAAAAAGAAAAGAAAATGGGAAAGTGAGAGGAGATTTCCTCCTGCCCCTCAGTGGACAAAATGAGGAAGTGCCAGGTGGTGGAGGTGGAGAAAGAAAAAGGAAGGAGGAAGAAAGGAGAAAAGGAAAGAGAAAAGGAGAAAAAGAAAGGAAAGGAAAAGAATAAAGAAAGAAAATGAAAAAAGAAAAAAATAAAGAAAACAAAAGAAAGGAAGGAGAGAGTGAGCAGGAACGTGAAAGAGAGGAGAGAGAAACGTGAAGAGAGAAACGAGAGGAAGAGAGAGTGTGAGGGAAGCAGCTTACATCAGGTTCTGAAATATCTTACCGCTCTTATCCCTTTTCTTTTTGACTTTGTCATGTGTCTCGACATAAATCGTGTGTGTGTATAGTCGTATCGTATAATGGTGCAACTTACCAGATGGAGTGATGTTTTTTAAAATATGTGAAATACAATTATACCGTAATTAATGAATTTATTTGGGTATTAGATTTAAATGATTGATTAAACGATAAAATATGTTTCTTCATCCGAGATATAGAAAAATTATATATTTTTCAATGGCAAATTACTGTTTTACCATTTTTTCTAAAAAATTACATTTTTAGGGGTTTATAGTATAAATTTTAGTACCGTCTTATCTTCGATTTTTCCATGGTGGCAATTTCTCCGTCCATCAGAATTTACCAGCCAAAGCCTTTGAAAACTCAAACGTCTTTTTATAATAATAAAAAGCAGCCTGCGTATTGTCTAAAAGCGACAAACATGAAGATCCACGCATAATTCAACTTCGATAGCATTACATATACCAATGTTTTAGGTGAAATCAATTAACTTCCTTTTTCTATTTTTAATATTTAAATGATTTTATATGTGAGATAAATTGTGAGGTTAAATATGTCTTTTTGCCTATTCAATGTCTTACGACTTTTACCTTGGATGGCCCTTTCTTTAGTCATGTGGGTCGCACATCCAACAACACCTTTCAATTGCGTCAACTTCACTTCAAAGACTTGTGACCCATTTTGGTGAGGTCTTTTAACTTTTTTCTTCTACATTTCCACATCATTCTTTTAAAATTATAATTGCTTGTAAAATCTTTTTTTTTTAAAGGAAACTACGAAATCCTATACATATAATCTATTAAATGAAAAAGCGCAATAATCATCAAAACCCCGAATTTTAAACGTCTCTAAAAAAGTTTGATCACCTAATATTAGAATCTGGCATTACAAATACATTTTTGCTTGAGAACAATCTGTTGTTTTATTTGCTTCATGTAAATATTACATTTGTGAATAATATTTAAATTGTGAAAGTCTTCAATATCATTCATTAATAAAATAATTGAGTAGGTAAATTACTTTTTTTATTATAGCATAATTTATTATTACTTTGCAATCTCCTTGATCTTCATCCCCAAAACCGTTATTTTACCTTAAATATGTCTTTTAAGCAATGCGTTCGTATAATTTTGAGCATTGTCAAATGTCTAACTGTATTAATTTGATGAGTTCATTAAATCTACAATAAGCTCATGCATCCTGAAACACTTCTATTTAAAATTCAAATCTATAAGTTCAAACTTAGATGATGGCTTAATATGGTAATGCACGAAGTTAAAAATACAATGTAAAATGTAAAAGAGTAGAGGTTATTTGAAAAACAAATGGTGAATATGAGTCAAAAATAGTATTTATCTTATTCATATAGCATTGGGTAGAAATCATGAAATTGAAAAAAAACAACTTTAAAGAGCAGTTATGAAACTTCCGCAATATTATTATTAGTTATTGGTGATACCTTAAAACTATGGACATGAATAAAAACATTAGAATGATGATTATTGTGCTTCTTCATTTTATTTACAAGCAATTATAATTTTAAAAGAATGACATGGAAATGTAGAAGAAAAAAGTTAAAAGACCTCGCCAAAATGGGTCATAGGTCTTTGAAGTGAAGTTTACGCAATTGAAAGGTATTGTTGGAAGTGGGACACACAACACCATGTAAGGCCTCTAAATTAGGACCCATAGTTTTTGTTTTAATATGAATTGATTTTTTTAAATATTTGTGAAACTAATCTTTTTTTTGTTACAATTAGATATTAATGTATAAAACTGTAATTGTTGAATGGGATTTTAAGGTAACTTTAAGCCAAGTATTCACAAAATCTGGTTAAGATGAGATGGCAAGTATTTACCGGCTAGTGGTTATAAGATAAATGGTTTGAAGTAAATTTTTAATAGTATTTAGTGAATGCGGTTTAAAAAAATTAGATGCGGTTTTAAAATTCTGCAGTAGTATTTATTGAATGTGATTTTAAATTTTATGCTTAAATCATGTTAACAGCCTGGATGTCTATTTATATGAAAGAAGATGAGTTTGATAAATATTTTAAATAATCCCCATTTATATGAAAAAATTCAAATAAGAAACTATTTTGCTTTAAACTCCCCAAACAGGGTCATCCACCTTTGACCATTCGTTTTCTTCAGCTGTATGGAGCCCACTTTCAGCAATATATATATATATATATATATATATATTTAAAATGCACTTCCAACAATACTTACTAAAAGAATGAAAAGTGAAATGGCCCATTTAAAAAGGTTGGGTGGGAAATTGGAAAATGATGAAAAGTGAAAGAAAATGAGAGGAAGGGAGGGGGGAAGCAGGAAATGGCCCAAATGGGGGTCATCCACCTCTCATCCTTCGTCTTTTCTTTAGCCGTGTAGACCCCACTTTCACAAATACTTTTTTTTTCTTTTTGTTTGAAGGGAATCATCTTTTCTTTAGCCATGTGGATCCCACTTTCACAAATACTTTTTTTTCTTTTTGTTTGAAGGGAATCGTCTTTTCTTTAACCGTGTGGACCTCACTTTCATAGATACTTTTTTTTTTGGTTTGAAGGGAATATCTTTTCTTTAGCCGTGTGGATCCCACTTTCACAAATATATTTTTTTCTTTTTGTTTGAAGGGAGCTTTCAACGATACTCATGCAAGAATGTAAATTCATTTCAACTGCTCATTCTTGTTCTTTACTTTTGGTTTAATTTAGTATTATAATATATTTTAAATGAGATAATAAACCTCTTTTTATATAATGTTTTACTTGTTTATGTTTTCCTTAATCTTTATTTATGTAATTGTTTAATAGAAATTGATATATATTATAAATACAAAAAAATTTGGCCTCATGCCTTGGAACTATTAAGGAGGATCAGTCATATATATATATATATATATATATATATATATATATATATATATATATATATATATGAAGTGAAATGAAATATACTGGAAACATTTTTCTTAAACATTTTTTTCTTTAGCATTTTCAAGAATTAAACATAATAGCTCTTTAGTTATTTTTTGGAGTCAATTTCTTTTAATTCTAAACTTTCTATATTTATTTTCTATAATATGTAAAAGAAAAAATTACAAATGAGTTGTAGATCATGTTAAAGTTTCGGAGTGTGCTTATTGAAAATAAAAAATATTTAAATTTAATAAGTACAATATTATATAAGAATAAAAATTTTAAAATATATAAATTTTGAAATTTGATTATATTTGATTTTATTATATATTTTTTATGGTAAAATGAAGCATAAAAAAATTGTTTTTTTTAGCATTTTTTTATTTAGTACGTTTTAGAATTCCAACATAAGCCAGGAGCCTTAAAAGAAAAATATATTAAGTGGTAAAAACAAAAATTTATTCTTATCTCAAAAATGACGAATGCAATTAGCTTTGGATTTGAAAGTTACACGAGCTTAGGAGTTGTGAGGACTTTAATTTAGATGTGAGCAGTTAAGTACAATTCTTTGAATTCTGAAAAAGTATAATAGGCATTATTGGCTATAAGTCAATGAATGGGGGGCCCTTCATTCATTATTTTTCGTAGAAAAAGAGTCCTCTCTAGATCACTCCCGCTTTTCCTTCTCTCTTTTGCTTTTCACCGATCTTCTTAACTTTCTTCTTCCTCTGGGTTGATCCTCTCATGTCAAAAAGACAAGAAAGGTGTTATGGAGAAGCATTTACCAAGCATGAACAAATTTATAGGGAGAACAGGAGAAATTCTTCAGGAAGCGAGCTTTGGCTCCGAAGTAGCCACAATTTACGGATGGGACTCACGTGATAAGGTAATTCTTTTTACTACCATCTCTTTCTTTCTTTTTCTCTCACGAAGGCTGAGGTTCCATTTCCCTGTAGATTTATAAAATTAGAAGAAACATAAGTAAAATTTGGTACCTTGCCATTTGATTTGATTTCACTAGTTTTGTTCGGAAATCTGAGAAAATGTAAGGCAATAAGAGAGAAAAAGTAAAATAAAGTTAAATCAGATTATATTATTTTTATTGCTACTTCAAATCTACTTAATTTAATTTAACTTAAACAATTTAATAATACGGATATTTCTACATCATTTTATTTATATTTGATTTTCCTTTTGTTATTTTTCATCAGACAACCAAAAGACTTAAAGAGTTTTTTTTCCTTAATATTTTCCATGAATCAAACTTCAGGCCCCTTCTTTGGGTTGTATTAGGTGTCCATTTTATTTTCAATTGTAAAGGTCCAATCGATCACTCTTTATATTTGATATATTTTCTCCATCCTTTGGATTCACCTCTCAAAATGAATTTGGCAGGCATGAAGCAAAACTTATTGAGGAAATTGTTGGAGATATTTGTAATAAGTTGGATCGCACATCCTCAAGTTACACAAATGGCTAGTTGGGATGGAGTCCCGGGTTAAAATGGATGACTTATTATGTATTGAATCTCACGATGTTCGGATGGTAGGAATTTGTGGCATGGGCGCATGGAGTAAGACTACCATTCTTGGAAAATTTGTTATGGCCAGAATCTATGCTCTATTCGAAGGTTGTTGCTTTCTTTCAAATGTTAGAGAAGAGTCATGCAAAGATGGCCTTTCTCATTTACAAGTAGAACTCCTTTCACAAATTTTTAAGGACGGGAATCCACAAAAATTTAGTAGAGGAATCAATTTTATAAAGAATAGACTCCTGATAAGAAGGTCCTTATCATTCTTGATGATGTAGATCCAACAAGAGCAATTGGAGGTTAGTAGGGAATCGTGATTGGTTTAGTCCAGGGTGGTATATAACAACTAGAGACCGACATTTGCTAACATCGAAGTGAATGGAACATGTGAGCTACGAGTCGAAAGGATGAAGCTCTTGAGTTGTCTGTCGGCATGCTTTTCGACGAAGGATGTTTCGAAGATTTTAAGAGCGGTATGTGACCGTACACTATATTATACTAGATGCCTTCAGCTGGCCTTAAAGTCAGGCTCTTCTCTACGTACAAAAGAAAATGTGAATGGGAGAGTGAGTTGGCAAAACCGACAATTCCCCCCATCAAAAGTTCAAATATGCTCGAAATGAGTTTGGAAGGGTTAGATAAGAATGATTTGGGTATATTTCTTGATGTTGCATTGCTATAAAGGTCATAATAAGGCTGGGAATACTAGGGGATTGGATTCTTCTCTCATTGTTGGGATAAGAAATCTTGTAGATAAATCACTCGTCACTATTTTGGAGGAGAATAAGTTGTGGATGCATGAGTTTGTTACAAGAAACGGGATGGGAAGTGTCAAGCAAAGTCGAAGTACTTGGCAAGCCAGACGGGTTGCGGGTTCATGAAGACATCAATCATGTACTAACAACAACTACGGTAAGACCAAGATGCATCGACTTTCTTTTTTCATGTGTAAAGTTGTAGAGGAAAACATATGTTAATTTGAAATTTGCTTTTCCATCTCCTTCTAGTACTCATAGTTTTGTATAATTTCACTTAACATTACAAATGTTGCCACCTTATAAGATGTGTTTTCTTTTGTTAGAACTTCATTCTTTGTATGCACTCCACGAAGGAAAAAGAAAAAAATGTAATTAGTTTGCTATTGGCTTGAGTTTCTTCTTCTTTCTACATTTATTTATTTATTTTCATTTCACTATTTTAACAGTTCATGCTTTGCTCTTAGTTAATGCAGGAATTTGAAGCGATTGAGGCATATTCTTGGATTCGATTGCATCAAAAGAGCTAAAATTTAGTGTTGAAGCCTTTGAGAAGATGAAGAGATTAAGATTGCTCAAAGTCTGTAATATGCAAAAAGATGGAAGTTCGGAATATTTGTCAGTTAATTCTTGGGGAAGGATTAACTATGATGGGATAGAGAGAAATTATTTGTTGCACCTATATGGAAATTTCAAATTTCTATCCAATGAGTTAAGATCTCTCTATTGGCTTGGATACCTTTGAACTCCACTACCATCAAATTTTCATCGGAAGAAACTTTTGAGTTAAACATGTGCTTTAGTCTCGGCTTAAACAACTGGGAAGGGAAACAAGGTATCAATATAATTTATTTGCAATTTTTTTAACGAGATGGTCATAATGTTCATCAAAATTTTATTTGATCAGGTTTTTTACCTCATCACTGACAGACATTTGAAGTTGAAATTTATGAAACTTAGCCACTCCCAACATCTAGCAAAACTCCGGACTTCTGCGGGATAGAACATAAGATACTAATTCTTAAGGTTGTACAAGTTTGGTGGAGGTTCACCCATCCATTGGATTTCACAAGAAGCTTATTTTTGAATTAGATGGGTGCAAGAACCTGAGTTTCTCGGCTTGACATCCATATGGAGTCCCTTCCAAATTCTTACCTTGTCTGTTTGCTTCAGATTGAATAAATTTCGAGGAGGTCGAGTATGGAATATCTACGGGCTTTCTTCAGGAAAGGAATTTCTTGATAAAAGGATTGCCATCTTCCATTGAGAATCTCACTGGACTTGCTTTACTAAATCTGAAAGATTGCAAAGCTAACAGTCATTACCAGTAACATTTTAAGTTGAAATCCATGAAAACTCTCATACTTTCAAAGCGCTCAAGACTGCTTCAGGAGATCGAGGAAAACAAGGAGAGTTTGATGAAGCTTTTTCTAGACGGGAGTGCTATACTGAAACTGCCTTTGTCAATTGGACATCTAAATGGGCTTGTTTCCTTGAATGGCGGTGTAAAAATTAGAGTCTTATAAGCATTTGTGAACTTTCATCTCTTCGAATTCTTGATCTATGTGGAGCTGGGAGCGGAAGGAGGTGCCGGATGACTTGGGGAGCCTAAAATGTTTAGTAGAGCTCGAGGCGGACGGTAGTGGTATCTGAAGTACCACCTTCTATTAATCTTTGACAAACCTTCAGAGTATTATCATTAGCAGGATGCAAGGGAGCGAATCTAAACGAGGCGTGGGTTTCATCTTTCTCATCACCAACAAAATACCATTGGGTACACTTTTGCTTCTCTTTTTCGGGTTAAGCTCCTTGACAAAGTTCTTCTCATCACCAACAATACCATGTTAAGTACACTTTGCTTCTTTCTCGGGTTTAAGCTCCTTGACAAGGATTAAACTTAAGTAGTACTGACTATTATCGGAAGGAGTTTCGCCCATTGATCTCACCTCCCTACCTTCATTGGTAGAGAGTTAAATACGGCGAAACAATTTCGGCCACGGTTCCTCACCGGCCTCAGTGGCTTTCTCGGCTCGAAGCTCCCTGCGGCGACATAAATCTCAATCATTGCGAGCTTCAGGCCAAGTATTGAATGTTTAATAGCCAATGATTGCGTCCCTCGAAACCTTTTCATGTTCACTTGCTAGGATTGCAACAAACGGGCTTAGGAGTTTCAACTTCGAGTTTTATAATTGCCCCAGACTAATGGGAAATGATCGCAATGACAATGTAAAACATATCCTACAAGGAATTCAGCTTCTCGCATCGGGATCAGAATTTGAACGTTATAATCCTAGGGTCTCTCTCTCCCTCACTCTGCATGTGTTTTTGTGCAAAAAATTAATAATCCTAGACTGAGTACTATATCCTAACATGCAAAAAATGTTTTCATGATACAGGGGTATCCTTGGAGGTGGTGGGGCCAGTTATTATCTTTGTTGCTCTGAGTAGAATTCCGGAATGGTTCGCGGATCAGAGCATGGGGTGGTCAGTAAAAGTAGAGTTGCCTTCACATTGGTTTAATACAAAGTTGCTGGGAATGGCTGTTTGTGCTGTTGTGGGCGTCAAGGGTGTCATTGACCCCTCCACAGACCCTCACATCTGCTATTCAACTATATACACGGATGAATTGGTAATTGGATTTTACGAAAACATCGGTAAAATATCGGTGAATATTTTTATAAAAATATCGGTTTGATTAAAAATTTTCATATTTTAATTATATAGATGATGAGAAATGATTCATATTTTAATTAAGGTAGATTAAAATCAAATGGATTTGTAATTATTAAATTAAATATGTTATATTTAATATATTATTAAGATATTATTATGTTAAAGAGATATTATTTATTTATTTTTGTTATTATTATAATGTTATATGAGATAATGAGGAGATTCAAAATATTTTATATTATAATTTTAAATTTTAAATGATATTATTTTATTCATTTTCCTTTTCAAAATTAATATTTGATTTAAAAAAATATTATAAGTTATATATAAAATAAAAAAATAAAATAAAATATTATAAAGGGATTATGAACAAATAAATAATAAGAATATAAAAAAAGTTTGCCTTATATATAATAAGTGTAATGTCTGATAGACTTTGTGAAATTTGGAGGGTGCGGCTTACAGGAGATTTTAGGCGAGGAAAACGTTGAAAATCGATATAATCGAAATTTGATAGAGATATCTTGCTCGATTTCCACGAAAATTTGAAATTTTTTACTAACTTATTTTGATGATGTTGGATTATGGGTTTTGCGTTTTAAAGTGAGTTATCAGATTAGTAAATGCAATCAAAATCGGCGCATGTGGTTTGGGTATGAATCCATTAGAAACCTCCTGGAGCGTCGTCATTTGTTCGATCGGCGGGGCGGGACCATGACGGTTTCATTTAGCATTAATAAATTTGGAATTGATGGCAGGAAAGAGAAGTTAGAGGTGAGAAAGTGTGGGGTTCGTCTGGTATACAAGGGAGATGAGACATCTACCTATTGCACCTTTCCTCTTTCTCTTCCTCTCCCCACCTCCCTCCCTCTTCTTTCCAAGATAACCGCTTCCGCCTTCTCCGCTGGCCGAATGACGCCGTTTTGGCGCTCTTTCCCGTCGGCGCCAACTCCGACCAAGTTGGGTTTCTTCTCTTGTCCGTGAAAGACTCCAGCTTGGATGTTAGGGCTGATCGAAACGGTGACATTTTTGTGTCAACGAAGCTGCTCAAGCATCGGATTGTTCAGATTTTGTAGCTCCATTTGGGTATTCGTTTCAGGTAATCCTGATTCTGTTGGGTTGGTGTTAGCACAATGTATGCTGTTCATTGGTTTAGTGTTAAAATTGATAAGGTCGACTCCAAGCCGGGTTTGATTTATCTGGGTGGTTAGGTGTTCAAGAGTTGTGCTGTTGTTAGCGCTTGTTGGAGTCCTCATTTATCGGAAGAGTGTTTAGTTCTGTTGCAGAGTGGTGAACTATTTTTGTTCGATTTAGATTTGTTATTTCTAATTCAAATTTTAAGGAAATAGATTAAAAGATCATGTGGGACAATGCAGATTGTTCAATTGATGGCTGGGTTGTGAATTTGGATTGGCATCCTAGAATTTTTTGATTGTTGCGATCAGATGCCGTATTTTAATTGACTTAGTTTGATGAATACGTGAGCTGTTTAGCAAGATTATGGGATGCCGAATTGTGGGTGTTGGTGCCGCATAAGGAGCTGCTGGTTTCATTTTTATGGCTGTTCTGATGGTTTCACTTTACTGTGGCATCCTAAAGTTTGTTATTTCTCTATGATATTCAGAATCCATTGGTACCAGTGTTGCAATGGTCACATGGTATTGACAAACCTTGTTATGTTCATGTGTTTAAATTGTCTGAACTGAGGTCACACTCGAAGAATGACAAATATGAAGAGGCTTCAGAGTCAGGTTTTTGCATAATAATGGGGTCATTCTGGAAATGCAAGTGGCGAATCTTCTGCTATGGATCTTCCTTTCACGATCCTAAAGGCTCAACTGCTTATGAAATTTCAAAATTTTGCAAATCTTATTATGCATGGGAGCTCCCTTCAGACCTTTCATTGCTTGGTAATGAGTGTTTTTGTGGAACTTGTCTTTCAAGGAAAGAATTTTTGAAGAGTGCTCTTCCATTGTGGGTTAATTGGCAACAGAAGAAGGACATAGTTGTGGGTTTTGGGATACTTGACCAGGATCTGTCTGCCCTATTATATGAGCCAGACAGTTTTTGGTGGGTTTACATTAGTCGGTTAATGTCCTCAGGAACCACAGGAGACCTTTGTTCTTCCTTGGATCTTGTAAAAGTGAAATAGCCCCACAATGACTTGTCAGATTTTAAAGATTATTTGTATAGTATGGGCGATTTAGAATATGAATTCATCAAGAAATTTAATTATTTCAAATTAACTTGACTACCTGTATGAATATTTTCGGAATGCTGATCTTGCTAAACATCTCATTTGGAATATGAAGAAGCCTTGTTGGGGTTCCCTACAAGAGCCATTTTTTAGTGTAGAGTTTCGTGATCTTATTCTTGAAAAATTGAAGGGTTTGTGGGGTCTAAGATCATCTTCAGTTTCTGATGTTTTTAGAGATATTAGCATTCAACAAGCATTCATGAAGTTGCTTGGAGGAGAGTAGTCAGGACTCCTGTTGGTCTTTACAGTGGAGCATTTTTCAAGCTTCTCTAGATTCCTTGAAGTACTTATGGACAGGAAGCAGGATCTTTGGAATTTATGGTGTACAGGACTCACCCAATTGCCTCCTTCTTTTGAGAGGCCTTCATGCCGTAACGTAAGTGGTCTCACAAAGTGCAACGTGATGATGCTCTTGTGGGTCCAGTACTTCCACTTCCAATGTTATCTGTACTTCAAAATATTCATGAAATTGGGCACTTTGATTTGGAAGAAGCAGATGGGTTTTCATTTCAGGAAGAAGTTTCCTAGAATGCAAGGAAGTCCATGAAGGTGGCTAGTAAAATGGCTGTGTGAAATCAGCTCTGAACTTCATAATGATCATGCTGTCTCCCTTGATAATGACAGGGGAAGAGACATGGGTTGACTCTCGAGTCTGAAGCCTACTTATATGATTAGCATGTGCAACCAAATGCTCAACACTGGATCTAAGCAGGACTCTGGTTATAAGGATAGGAGATTTGCTACCTTGATTTTCAAAAGCCTAAGGAACTTGTTGATGGGCAGGGAAACAAGGACTGGGCTTGAAATGTTTGATGAATTTTCGTCAGTAGAATTGAAGTTTGATGCTCCTGCTATGAACTTTAAAGAAAAGGAATTGCAAGCCTACAAAGTATTAAAGAGGCAGTTCTTGAAATCCATAAGGTTTTGACTTATATCTGGACTTCTGTAATTGATACAAAGTCCAAGACGGCCCATAACAGAAAGGATTCCTCAAAAGTTTGGTAGGTATTTAACCCCTGTTTTAAAAGAAATGCAAGAAACCTCATTTGATAAAGTGTAAAAAGAATAGAAAAAACAAATAGCTTTGTGTACATTTTACATGGATGAATGAAAAAGCTCTCATTTCCAGTGAAATCAATGATGATATCAGTCTACTTCGTATTTCTCTATGCTGAGAGAAATTCTCCACAAGTACAGTGTATTTGAATTGCTGTTTTTTCTTTTTTGATAGGAAAAGGCTTTAACTTTCATTTGAAATGTTTATAATTGCTTTTGTTAGTAAGACTCCTTGGGCTTCTTGGCAGAAGTTCGGCTGGAGTCAAGCGATGATGTTTGTTGTTTGGTTGCTTGTTTTGGTATTCTAAGCCTTACTTTGGTGATATAAGCCACATACTTTCTTTGTCCCCTTCCTTCATATCCCTCTACACTTCTATCTCTGGTATCTGTGTTGCCCAGCTAATACTAAGGGTTCAAGAATAATATAGAACTTCTCTGTTAACAACAATATGGATAAGTTAGTGGTTGACCAAGTCTTGTTCTTCTTTGCACAAGCAACACCAATTGGAGTAATTTTTGTCTTTTATGTTTTTATTTTTCAATGGTTTATTATTCGATTTATCATTGATCCTAGTTATTTTCCTTATCTTTTATTTTCAGATGCTCCTTTATACCTGTATATATAAGTAAAAATGTTTCACAGTCATTGAAATTTATGTATTTAGAAGTATCAATTAAATATTGTGCATTTATTGATAAATGTGTTTCTTTTCTATGATAGACTATAGTTTGTATTATGCTCGATAAAAGAAAGTTGAACATAAAGTGAAAAGTGAAATCTTTCAAAAGGAAGGAAATATACTAGTGTATAAAGAGAAACACAAAGAAGTCTATACTGTAGAAACTACAGGTTTCCATTTTTTTAGAAATGAAGCGATCTAGCTTCAGTTGAATTGGGACTTGAGTTCACGTCAAAGTCAGCAATTAACGGTCATTGTCTTTCATCTTTAAAGTCATTGTAGGGACTTTGATGGTAACTAGAGTTTGAGATATTTATTCTTAATTCCTTATAACACACAACATCATGAAATGCATTGAAATCATATCAAGAATCCTCAAAGATGGTGGTGTAAGTTCTCTGTAGTTGTTTGGATCAATTTCTTTTGTATTTTTTTTGCCATTTGGAATAAATTATTTGATCTTGTTTCATAGAAGGTCTGCATTCTTCTTGGAATGTGAGAATTGATGATTATGAAAAGGAAATTAAATTAAGCCCAACTAAAATCCCAGAGAGTGGACTTAGTCTGTCTTAAGGAGACCAAATTGAAAGGGGCATCCACAGATCTGGTAAGGAGCCTTGGAGTCAGGAGGTTTGTTGATTGGGCTGCTGTCAATGCAGTAGGAGCTTCAGGAGGGATCCTTATACTCTTGAGACTCTAGGATACTCCAGCTAGTGGACAAGGAGGAGAGTCAATTCTCACTTTCTTGTAGTTTAGTGGGGACAGCTGTACTTGGGTCTTCTGCAGTGTTTATGGGCCACGACCGGGAGGAAGAACTCAACTTTGGGAGGACTTGGGCAGTGGGGTTGTGGCAAGGGTGGGTGGGTGTATAGGAGGAGACTTTAACATAACGCTTCCCTGATGAAAGAATATGGAAGGAAAGGATCTCATGCTCTATGAGAGGTTTTACTTTGGGAGTCATAGGCAGGCTGAAGCTAAAGACATTCCTCTCAAAGGGGGTTAATGGACCTGGAAAGGGGGTCTAAACAACTGAAGAATGGCAAGATTGGATAGGTTTCTAATCACAGATAATTGGGAAGTCCTTTTTGGAGGTGCAAGACAAAGCCTTTTGCCTAAACCTCTTTTCGACCACCACCAATCTTACTCAAGGGGGCCAACTGCTCAATTAGAGGCCCCTTACCATTTAGGTTCGAAAACATGTGGCTCAAGAAGGAAGGCTTTAAGACCCTTATTGCTGATTGGTGGAGGAGCTTTGAGATTAGAGGTACTGGAAGCTATGTTCTAACAAAGAAGTTGAAAGCCCTTAAAGGTCAACTCATAACTTGGAATAAAAAGTCCTTTGGGAAAGTAGAAGAGCAAAAGGAGGCTTTGAAGAAAGTTAAAGGCCAGGATGATTTAGGGGTGAGAGAGAGAGAGAGAGAGAGAGTTGAAACTAGAAGCTTTGCATGAGTTTAAACGTTAGGCTCTGATGGAAGAATGTCCTAGAGGCAGAAGGAGATTTGGTTGAAAGAAGGAGATAGAAATACAAGATTCTTCCATAGAATGGCAAACTCTCATAGGAAAGGGAATCATATCACAAATGAAAATAAATGAAGTGCAGGTTAAGGAAGAGAGACGAGATGAAGCAAGGTATTGTGGAAGCTTTAAATCTCTGCTATATCGGATGGGGGTTGATAGCAAACTTAGAAGAAATTTGAATTTCAAAGAATTAATGAGGTAAGAATTTGAAAGATTGGAAACCCTTCATAGTAGGCGAAGTGTTCCACGGCCTTGAAGCAGCCCTCAGTGGGGATAAGGCACGAGTCCGAATGGTTTCACTCTTGCTTTGGCAATTTAAACAGCATATAAGGTAAGGATGACATTATGAGGATGTTGAGGTGCTGAAACCAAAAATTTGTGAAGAACTTAAACACCACTTTCCTGGTACTTGTCTTAGAAAAATGAAATTTGAGGATTTTAAGCACTTGAACGATAAGTCACGGTGGGAAGTTTATACAAGCTTTTAGCAAGGTCCTTACAAGCAGTTGAAAGGTAATGCATAAAGCTGATAAATAAAGCCCAAAATATAACTTGTTGAAGGAAGGCAGTTATGGATGCCTCCTTGTTGGAAAATGAGGTAGTAGATACTTTGCTTAAGGAAAAGGGGTGTTGTGCAAGTTGGATCTTAGAAAGGCCTATGATCAAATCAGAGTGGGCTTGTATTTTAAAGGTGCTTCAGAAGAAGGGGTTTGAGATGCATAACTACAACATCATTTTAAGTGATAATGGTAGCCAGAGGCTTCTTTAACAACAGAGGGTGAGGCGGGGATCCTATCCCTTACTAATTTGTCATAGGGATGGAATTATTTTACATCTTGTAGACAACTCAAGGGCCTTCCTTTCAAGTTTTAACCTAGTGAATAGAGGTGGAGAAAGAGATGCTTAGCTTACACTGCTTTGCGCGAATGACACCTAGTGTTTGACTCGAGGATTAGTAAGCCTATCTCGGTTGATCTTATTATGGTTGACCATCTTAGGCACGAAAATCAACGGATAAAAAAGCTCAATCCTGCCTGTTAGGGATGTGGAGAAATTATAATTTTTGGAAGCGGAACTAGGGTGCAGGATGGGGACTTTGCCATCAACCTACCTCGGTCCCCCCCTTGGAATGAGATGTGACTCACTCCAGGTCTAGGATGGGGTGGAGGAAAGGTTCGGAAAAGGGTTAGCTTTGTGGAAGAGGCAATATATTTCAAAAGGGGGGAGATTGACCCTAATTAAGAGCACACTCTCTAATTTGCCCATCTACACAATGTCTCTGTTTCGGATTCCTAAAGGGGTAAAATCCGGGTTGGAGAAAATACAACGGGATTTCTTATGGGGTGGGGGTAACTTGGATAGAAAAATGCACTTAGTAAAATGGGGAATGGTTTGCACCAGCAAAAAAGGGGAGGGCTCAGCATCCGGAGGCTGGAAATTTTAATTTTGAACAAATCCTTGCTTGGTAAGTGGAATTGGAATGCGAATTTGTAGAGAATGACCTTGGAAGAATGCGGTCTTAAGCTAAAGTGCGGTATGGGAAGGGGTTGGTTCTCGGCGGAGCCAAAGGGGAGATTTGGGGTGAGCATTTGGAAGGATATTAGGAGAGAAACTCAACAACTGAAACAAGATTGCAATCTCATACTGGGTTATGGGGATCGTTTTATATTTTGGGAAGATGAATGGTGTGGAGAGAACCCACTGTCTGCTTCATTTCCAACTCTATATGCTATAGCTGCTTCAAAAGGGGCTAAGGTAGGGGAAGTTTGGAAGACCACAGGGGATGGAAGAGGGTGGAATCTAAGATTCATCAAACCTTTCAATGATTGGGAGTTGGAAGAAACTCAGAGACTGATTAGCCTAATTAGTAGTAGAAATATCAGTCAAGGGGAGAAGGAAAATTTTTTTTTGGTTGAGTGAACTGAGAAAGGAAGCATACCTTGTCAAAACGCCAACTATAGACATCTAGAAGGGAAGGTGATCTCTCTGGCACTATACCGAAAAGCCTTATTTGGAACAATTGTGTCCCCCCAAGGTGAGTGATTATGTGGGAGGTCTGATGGGGCGAGGTGTTGACTAAGAATCAGTTGCATAAAAGGGGCTTTCAGCTTGCAAGTAGATGCCCTCTTTGCAAAGAGGATGAGGAAAACATAGATCACCTTTTGCTTCACTGCCCCTCGATTTGAGGTTTTTGGGCTGTCCTCATTTCTTTGCCAATAATGGATTGGGTATTCCCATTCTTGGTTAAATACTTAATGGCGGGATGACTGACCTTTCTGATAGGAAGAAAATTTAAAAATCTGTGGTAGGCGGCTCTCTCTAGTCTTTGTTGGGCAATTTGGAAGGAAAGAAACATGGTGGTTTTTGATGATGTTATTTTTTCCCAAGAAAGGTTGAAAAACTCCTTTATAACATTCCTTACTTCTTGGACATGCCTTATCTATGAGGGGGGAGTACTCTATTGTAAATTTATTAATGTGTATTCTCTAGTACTCCTAGTCATACTCCCTGGGTGGTAGGTCCTGTTTCTACCTTTTTTGTTTCTTCACAGTATAACTGTATACTCTAAGGGTCTGACCTGTTTGTTAATATGCGTTCGAGTTTACTTATCGAAAAAATAGAAGGTCGGATTCGACAAAAAAGGTGCGGATTAATTTTTCCCTGTTGTATCATTTGGCTAATATGGATGGACAAGAAGATGTAAGCCTCTTTCCCTTATGTCACATAGTGACATGACCTTTAAGATACAATTGCTAGTATGTTTTTTTATTCATTTTTTTGTATAAATGTTTTTTTTTTCTTTTTCTCCCTCTAGGAGATGTCCATTTTGAAAGATGTGAAGAGTTTGCTTGACACTATTGGATTTCAAATGGAAGTAATCTCAATCCGCATGTTTTATCTTGTTTTGTATACAACAATATCAAATTGTGAATTATACATGGTTCATGAATTACAGAAATAAAAACAAGGTGAGACCACCTCTGAAATGAATCCCTTCTGTGATGCAAGACTCATGGGTGCATGATTTACTTTCCTTGTTTTACTTGCACCCTCGGCCAGGATGGATGAAAAGCAAAGAAAGGCAAAAAGGAGAAGAGGGAAGGAGGTAAAGATCAACAAATCTCTGATATCTATGAAAGTAGTGCGGAGTAAAAGGCTACATTAGCAACCTAATATTGGAGGCGGCAAAAGGGGTTTAGATTTATGTCAAGATGGTCTTTACAGGTTTAAGGCACACTCCACCAGTTGGAACCTTCAACCACTCTATATTAATAATCATGTTATAGTTGTAAAATATATCTATAAGATGGTTTGTACATTTAAAATTTAATTTCCTTTGTCACAGTTATTAGGTCTCGCAAACCTTAACCCATTCAGACATAATTGGATTTGTTTGAAAGCACGTGATCGGCAGGACCTAGTTGTTTACTTATTGAAATTCCACAATCTCACAGCGAGAAGCTCTAGCTTTATTGAGTTAATTACTGAAAAAAAGAATAAAAGAAAGCGTTGATATATATATATATATATATATATATATATATAATATATATATATATATATATATATATATATATATTGCGACCTCAATTTTAGTCACTCCTTATGTTAACTACTAATTGTTTTCGTTATTTGTACATTGGCAGCTGTGTTAATGTGTTTCTAATGTTCTAATTGCAAGTAATTTAACACTTTTGTAAGTTACATACTTTTTGCCAAGTTCTTACCATATAATGAAAAACTTTTGGTTCGAATATCTTGTTTTGGGTTTCCTTCTCTTTCTTTCATTCCTAAAAATAACGTGAAGGAAGGCGGTTCATTTGGTTCCTTTTGTTTCATTTGTTTAATTTGTCTTATTACATTTTTTATTTTATATTTTAATTTCTTGTTATTGGGAAGGTGGAATGTAGGTGTATTATTTGGCAATTGTCTTGACTTACATGCATCATCGGAGTTGGAAGCTTTAAATTTTGTACCTGAGCCTGATCATGGCTAAAAAATATTGCGAAAGAATCAATTTGTAAGAGAGCTTGAAATTCATTGAGCAAAATGACTAGGGAGCCTAATCAATGAGAAGGAACTACTATGATATAGTCTAAAGAAATCAATTTGTTTGCTGCGATAAATGGGATGACTCTCTTGGCATATTCGGATCACTGAAGGTGAAGAGAAGGATTGATGCTACGGAAAGACATGACTAGAAAACTTGCCTCCTTTTTTCCATTTTCTTGAAAAATCTTGGCAAATAGGCTTAAATGAATGGTTTCCATTAAAAATGATTTGTCGAGAATGATGACATGGAAACTTTCGGTAGTTGAGCGTTTAAGAAAGTTATGAGCTTGGGGGACTCTAGGATGAAAAAATGACCATTGTTCCTATATTTAGGTTGATTTGTTCCTATATTCGGATTATTCTATAGTTTAAATTATCTATGGGAAATTTTCAGATATTTTCCATTTTCTTCGTTTTTGGGCTTGCTTGGTCTTACTCATGTACATATTTAGTATCAATCATGTATGCGATTCATTGACTCAGTTAATTGAGATTTTTTCATATTTACGTCATGGTACGAGCCGCTTTTGGGAGCTAGAGTGGCCTCATTGTGGTGTCAATAGAAGACAATGTCCTAAAGCTATTGGACTATGTCTACAAAGGAAGGAAGTCACTATAGGACAAGTTTACGGCCCCACAAAAATGTCCCCCCTTTGTTAAGATTACAACTTATGGCTATAAATGAAATTTTTTTACATTAGGAATGATGATAGGTTCTTGTCGAGTTGAGAGGCTCCGAGGGTGATTGATCTTAATTGTGTTGCTTGGGATCTTTGAGACATCTGGGTCTCGTGGCAACTCGACTCCATAGGCCCCGAAATCCTTCGATGTTTATGTTCTTTAGCTTGCATAGGAAATAGGGGATGTTGTTAATGTGCATTTTCATATTTGAACTGACAATACTAGAAGGGAGAAAAAATGGCCTATACTCTAGTAGGGCAAACACAGCCTTGTTGGAAGGTAGTGTGGTAGAATATAGCCTTGGAAAAATTGGTGCAGAACAACATTGTGCGAAGTACAAATTGGCTTTTCTTGGTAAGTTTGGTTGGGAAAAATTCTTATCATGGAAGCTGACTCAAAAGGGGTTTCGGTTGGCAAGCATATGTCCTATGAGAGTCTTGAGAAGAGGACCTAGATCCTTTTTACTCCACTTGAACAATTTGGAGCATATGTGGGAGTTTGATTTCCATTCCGAGGTTTTAGATGGGCTTGCCCGTTCGGTCGAGGACTTACTTGAAATTGAGGTCTTGTTACACCATAGGAAAAGGGCGAGAAGTTTGCAAGAGCTGGCACCTTTGTGGCCAAACATAGATGTATTGGAGGGAGATAAATAAGATAGTGTTTGTGATGATTAATTCAAAAACCTCTTTCCATTAACATCTTGTGCTCACCTCATCTAGTCCCATGGGGTCTTAAAGTTAATATTCGGGTAAATCCTCCGTGGCCTTGGACCCGAACAAGCTACGAGTAAGTTAGGAAAATTTTTATCTTAACATCAAATAAGCCAGTCCACCACGGGAAACTAAGAGATAGTTCTTTCTAGTACCAATCGTAAGTTTTCTTGTGCATCTGTTTACGTTTCCAAGAAGTAATCTTTGGTTAAGCACTCCCCTATTATTTAGCCTATACCAGAAAAGCACCCAATAAAAAAAAAAAAATCTATAACCATGAGTTGAATATTGGAATTAGATTAGTTGGGTATGTATCAGCGTCTCACTTTACTAGTTCATTTCTATTATATTACCACTAGTTGATATTGATTCTAGATTTTGTGTTCATTCCTCGTTTGCTTTTATTTTATTTTTGTTTCTGCAAAAATATGGAAGAAGGGACATAAGAAAATAACAGGTGAAACACACTCTTTATTTGTTAACAAAATTTGAACATATAAATTGTTTATGCATTATGTTTTTCAAAATACATATTCAAAGATTTTATTCCTAACAGTATTACAGTAGATTTCAACCTAGGTGTGAAAATTAATAGCGTATTTGGTTAGTCATACAATTTCATGTGGAGAAATGCTATATGTATGAGGATGTTTGATATACATTGAAAAGAAATATATGCAAATAAATTTATAAAAACAATTTTTTTATTGGTTATCTACGAAATCATAACACCACTTCTCATGATACCCTCACGGAAAGCAATGAAGCCTTGACAATACAGTACCAAAACCTTGATATGACCATTAAAGAATGATGGTTTCTTTGTCGATTCTTCTTCCAACGAATTCTCAACATGGGTCTTAATGTCCCAATCAAAATATGATGGTAAATTGCAGGACTTCCTTCACCAAACTGTATTTGAATGGCTTTGATGTAATAATAGAATGCCAGATTTTAATTGGATTGAACAAAAGTTTCAATCCAAAAATGATTATTAGGGGCAAGCCTGCCTTATGCACAATAAGTCAGGGGCATTTATGCACATTTTCCCAACATTCCAGCCTTCCTAATAACAAGAAGTTAAATGCAAAATAGAAAAAAACAAACATAAATAGAATTGAAACAAACCTTAGCCTATTAGTTGGATTAGCCATTGAGACAGTGGAATCTTAGGACTAGGAAGTGCGGGAAGGGATGATGAAGGAAGGGGAAATAGAAAATATGGCTTACAGCCCCAACATATTTATTTTGGTGAATTTGGAAGCAACACAAAAAAATTTTTTATGGCTTGGATCAACCCCTGAAAAATGTCTCTATGGAAACATTCTCATGAATTCTTTGTTTGAATGAAGTAAAAGATCATAATGAAATGGAACCTCTCTTTTCTGAGATTTATTGATGTTTTGGATATTACTTGAAGCGAAAATACCCACTTTGGCAATTACTTCAAAAGGGTGTGCAGTGTTCCATCTATCGCTCCACCTTTAACACTAGTGTTCTATCCATCGGTGAAATGATTTGTTAATAATCCTCCCGCGGGACCGTACCTTCCCCCGCTTTCCTCCCTTGATAGGATTATATTTTTGTTGGATTTTTCCATACAAGCAGAATTAAGTTGTTAAAAAAAACGCTAAATGGGTTTCTTTATCTTATGAGAGTGAGTTATTTAAAACACTAAATGGGTTCACACATGGACTTGGGCCCTAACGTGTGGAGGCCCAAATGGCTATTATTCTAGGGCTTGTACTCTATAAATAGAGTAAGATAATACAACCATAACAAGAATTTGAATTAATTTTAGAGAATAGCCAGAGAAAAAGAAATCCTTTCTTAGTGATTCAAGCACCCACACGCTACTCCATCACCTCGAGGATAGTTTGGAAAATCTGCGGTTCTTGTGTGCATACTTCTCTGCAAATTCACAAGGTACGATCTGACTGGTTATATTAGTTTAGTAATTAAATTGAATATTCTAAATCACATAATGATTCTAGCTTCCGTGATTATTCAGCCGATTGGTATAAGACCTTAGTGGCGATTAAATTTTCAATTGTCCCAAACAATTCAGTATTTTGGTGTTTGATTAGCAATATTTGCACCTAGGTTTTTCTATATTTGTTGATTCGCATGTTTGCATGTTTAATATGATTTTTTGTTTATGGATGGTTACTGAATAATTGTGGTTTGCCTTTCAATCCATGGTAGAGTTTTCTGTGTCTTTCATCGATTTGTAAAGAGGGGGCTAATCATAAGATTAGGTTTCCTTCTTGATTTATTTTATCAATCATCTAGAATTCTTGTACACCATCTTATTAGGGTATAGGATTATTTTTTGTAAAATTTTGAAGACTAATGAAGAGAGAAGCTGAGAAGAGAAGAAGAACCGTGGAGAACACTTGTACACGAGAATTGTTTGCGTTCTTTGCGGAGGCTCTGAGACATCGAATGACAAGCGTACCGGTTAGAAGCTCAAGGAAGAGACGACGTTGCCGGACAAATTTAAGGCTGAACCACCACCAGATGCGCCCCCACGTGCCTCCACAAGAAGTTGCACGTGGGCTTTAGGCGCCTCCGGCGCTCGGGGCCGGCGTGAGCTGCGTGGAAGGGTTTGGCGCGGTTTGCGAGACTTCCTCCTCCGGACGTCGCTCCCTATGGGTGGCTCGGGTTCGGGCGACACAGATGATGGCTGACGGCTAGGGTTTCATGTTGACATGTTTAGAGTTTTGAGTTTGCTCAAATCTCTTCAATTTTAGGCCTCAGGCCCGGGTGATTGAACCCGAATGGGCGGGGCTGGACCAAAGTTGGACAGGATTAATAACAGTGGGCTCAAGCGTTATTGGGTTTGTGATTTTTTTTTTCTTAGGAAAACTATGGATTGGGGTTTTTTTTTTGTTAACTCATATATTATTATTTTTATTCATGGATGATTAAATTATATTTGGTAACATGCTTTAGTTGTGATAACATGACATATAGACTAGGTGGTGCCATATTATCTTGCATCAATGATATACATATGCATAATTAAATTTTGATTTTTTTTTTAAAATCTAGATAAATATAATTATGAAAAATCCTTTAATTTTTGTGGGTTCAAAGAATAAAATGGTCATGTTGAGCCCCATCGGATAATCATGATCGGGTTTTATTGGATTGTGGACCTAAATAATTTTAAAATCTTAATTAGATTGACGGTCATGCCGTGACTCTTAGAGATTAAGAGAATTTTAAAATTAAACAAGGATTCATTTAAAAAAAAAAAAAACCCACGATAAATTTATTAACACTCCAAATGAAGGGCTCACAATAATATTATTATGGGCCATATGAACAATGATTGAAATGAGGTGTATTATCTAGGAAGGTTCTATCAGAAAGATTAAGATGTAAGTAATTCAGGTAAGTGACTGATTTATTTTGGGACGACTTAGTTGGATACTATTCATTTTATGATCAAGTTTTAGTTTGTTATAAATGTCTTGCTTGCAAGTGAGCATTTTATTATGGAAACTAAATTATTGTTTACATTAAGCGGCAAATATATTTTTGTTTTGGATTTGCTAAATATGTTTATCGTATAATATATGAGTTAATATTAGTGTGCACAATGTATAAATTTTCTTCTCGTAAATGGCAACTTTCAACCCTCTAGCTATGATTTTGAATCAAAAACCATTGGATGAAAATAACTTTGAAGATTGGAAAACGAACTTATACATCGCTCGATTATGAGAAAATCAAGCTTGTCTGATGACTTTGCTGGGCCATCCTCAAGTCGGTGCTAATGATATAACAAAAACAGAACATGCGACTTGGGAGAATGCAAACACTTCACTTCGGTGTTATATTCTTGCCAGTGTTGTGGGTCATTTGAGGCAGCAAATAACACCTTTCGACAAATGAGGCAGAAATGCCCGCACTCTCGGGGCGGATGTCACTAGTGCACGCCTACTAGAGACAAGTCAGCAACACCGATTTGATTAACACACGTATGACTCCGGGTGGGCGGCGAAGGATCACTGTTCGCAATGATTTCACATATCAATCGAGCGGAAGTGATGGGGAAAAACTTCAAAAGGAGATGAAGATAGATTCCCATCTGCAATCACCGCCAAATATCGCGACCCGGCCTAAAACAATTACAATACGCATAAGATGGATCCGACTCCAGCTCAATTGATGCATGAGCTTGAGAGGCTCGAATCGCCTCAAAGAGCCGACAAAGATCAATTTACCTGAGGTTTATGTTAAACCTAGCGAACCCAAGGTGGAAACAAGAAACAAGAAGAGAAGGCGTTGATATCATTACCAAATCAGATGCAATGAAGAAGCCGAAGGCAAAGTATTTGGCACGAAGGATACCTGAAACGTAATTGCCCAAAGGCCACCAAAAAGCCGTGTATGGGGTGATTTAATATTGCCAGGCTTGTTTAGTGGAGAATTTTAATGATAAATGGATCATTGATTCAGAGCCACTAATTATGTTTGTTACTTTCGCAAAGGGTTCAAACATAGCACGCTCTATCAAGAAGTGGCAAAGATGCTTGAAACTCGGGAACTGGGAGCTAATCTCTGTGAAGGCCATAGGACCAAATGTTTTTATTTTTGAGACACAGGACTTCATGTTTAGAAGATTGTTTATTTGTTCCGATTTCAAGAGGAATTTGGTTGATGTTTGATGAGCCATTGAACACGCTTGACATTACATTTTAATTCCTCGCTTCAATAAGAAGTAAATCTTATTTGTTCCAAAGGATCTTATGAATAATATTTATTTTTTAAGTCCCTTGTCCTATGATATAAATGCCATTGAAATTGTTGAAAATGAAAAAAATCACCTTGCCAAGAAAAAGAAAATATCAAATGAAATTTACCTTTGGCACTTGAGATTAGGTCATATTAATCCTAATAGGATACATGGTTTGGTGAAAAGTGGGATTTTAAATTCCCTAGCATTTGAACCTATACCAATGTGTGAATCCCGCTTAGCGTAAATGACCAAGAGGCCCTTAAAGGCCAAAGGATATCACACACAACCAAACCATCGAATTTGCATACCGCATGTACGCGTACTCTCAATGCGTGTTCAAGCTTTATAGGGTATGAGTATTTTGTCACTTTAATTTACAGATGACTACTCAAGTTATGGTTTTGTTTACCTAATGCGCCAAAAGTCTGAAACTTTTGATAAATTTTGAGAATATAAGGCTGAGGCAGAAAAACAATTAGGTGTCCATATCAAAATGTACTGACCGACTAGATCATGAATACTATCCGAGAGTTTAAGTTTTACTTAACTCAAGAGGGGATAGTTTCACAACTGCTAGCCCTGGAACATCTAAGCAAAATGGAGTTGTAGAAAGGAGAAATAGAACTCTCCTAGACATGGTGAGATCGATGCTTAGTTATTCATCTCTACCTATATCGTTGGGATATGTTTGAGACCATTCACATACTTATCAACTTTGATTCCTTCTAAGTCGGTTTCTAAGACACCCACTGAATTGTGGAACGGGCGCAAGCCTAGTTTAAACAATATTCGTATTCTGGGTGCTTCAAAGGTTTTATCTGAGAAAGGAACCATAAGTTGGAATCTCGTACTGAAGTATGTTTGTTTATTGGATACCCTAAAGGAAAGAGAGGTGGACTTTTTTATAGTTCCTCAGAGAAGAAAGTTATAGTGAGCACTAATGCAAAATTATTAGAGGAAGACTATGTAAACAATTTCAAGCCCAAGAGTAAGGTAATTTCAGGAGCTGACCTCACTCTCAAGAATCGCCTAAACCACCTGAATTTGAACCTATTGTGCCATTGTTTCTAGTGCGTGTTCAATAGATGGAAAATGAAAATATACTCGAACATGAACAAGCACGAGTGGAACCAATAGTAGAACAATAGGTAGATATACAAGTGGAACTAGAAAATCAAATTCAAAATGATCAAGAGGATCTTCCTGTAGAACCACAAGAACCTGAGCTTCTAAGTAGAAGGAGAATGATACGCAGTTTACCGAGATATTCTTGTTGGGCGAATAGTACCAAGCTATAACCATTGATAGCGAAGAGGATCCTCAGAATTACAAAGAAGCACGGAGGATGTCGATGCATCGTGAGTGGCTCAAAGCCATGGATCGTGGAGATGGATTCTATGTATTCTAATCCAATTGTCTGGTAGAGGCACCCAAAGGTTAAAACCTATAGGGTAAGTGGATTCACAAGAGAAAAACGACTCAGATGGGAAGGTTGAAACCTTCAAAGCTAGATTGTTGGCAAAAGGTTATACCCGTAAAAGAGGATAGATTATGAAGAAACCTTTTCGCCAAGAGTCATGCTTTAAATCCATCCCATTCTTTTAAATTTAGTCGCAAGTCTAGATTATGAGATTCGCAAGATGGATGTCAAAACAACATTTTTAAATGGCAGTTTAGAAGAGGACATCTACATGTAGCAACCAGAAGGGTTCATAGCCATAGGAAAGAACACATGGCATGTAGTCAAGAAGGTCCATTTATGGACTAAAGCAAGCATCCGTAACATGGAACATTAGGGTTTGATCAGTTTACAACTTTATACTTCGCTTTTGAGAAAGTCATGATGAACCTTGTGTTTACAAAAGGATCCAAGGTACAAAAGTAGTTTTCCTAGTCCTTAATGAGATGACATTTGCTTAATCTTAATCACAGAGGTATATCATGTGAAAAGCATTTGGTCGTAAAAGCAATTTGATATGAAAAGATTCGTGAGAAGCCAACTATATTTTGGAATCAAACTTACGAGACCCAAGAATACTGTTGGCATTATCTCAAGCTTTATATATAGATAAATTCTAGCTAGGTTCAGCATGGAAAATTCCAAGAAGGGAACTTTACCCTTCAGGCATGGAATTCATCTTTCTAAGGAGCAATCACCAAAAAACTCTTGAGCAGAAAAGAACGTATATAGGATACACCATTCGGCAGCAGGTAGTCCTCGTCGATGCCATGTTATGTACCAGTTATATTCGCTAATATAAAGGGGAATAGTTATCGTATCAATCCGATCTAGGAGAAGAACATTGGATTGCAATGAAGCATATTCTCAAATATCTAAGGAGAACAAGAGATTATATGCTGCATATTCTAGTGAGTCCTGAAACTATCAAGTTATACGTAATTCTGGGATTTCCAAGGGATATTGATTCAAGAAAATCCACTGATATGTAAGAGCACTCCAAATGGTGGGAGCCATTTGTCGAGGAGTGTCAAACAAACTCATGAGTTTCACCACAACCGAAGTTGAGTACGTACGCTCCTCGGGCGTCAAAGAAGCAAAGATGGCCGGCAGTTCCTTCTAGATCTTCAAGGATACCGAGTGCAATCGGCCATTACCCTTTATCGTGACAATAGTGGGTCAGAGCACACCATGTGAACCGAGGTATCACAAGAAACAGAAACACATAGAGAGAAAGTACCATTTGATTCGCGATATCATCGAGAGAGGAGATACAATGGTTACTAAAATAAGATCGTAGGAAAATTTAGACCCATTTACAAAGACACTACTAGCTTCTCAGTTTTCTTGAGAAATATGCAGATTATATGGGTGTTAAGAGGCCACTGTAATTTGTTTTACAAGCAAGTGAGCTATTTTGTGTTTCTTATGTGAACAAGACAGATGTGTTATTATATTTTCTAAGTTTAATTTTTAATACAATATGAGGTATTCTTCATATTATTGCGGCACACCGATATTTTCATGTTATAAGGTCCAGATTAATTGTAGTATATGATCATATGAATATCGCTCATAGAAGACATGATCATAGGTTCTCTTAATTAATGAATAAGACTACGCTTATTAAACAAAGTTGGCATGATATTTAGACCTATAATATTTTATGAAATAATCCGCCTTTCATATTATAAAATATCGGGTGCAAATTATGCTTACATTGATAGGATCAAAGTGAGATTTATTTAAAGTTAAATTTCTGTAAAAGGAAATAAATCTCAAGCAATATTTCGTTATTATTCTTCTCTCAATCTTCGGTGTTTATTATGATGCGTGATTTAAACGATTATTGTTCTCGAGTTGTCAATAAGTGTGAGGTCTATTTAAACGACCAATATCTCATGATTCGGGGAGCAAGATTATTTAATTGCCGGTATTTATGAAATAAACAATATGGAATTTGTATGAAATATCCTTTTAATATGTTTCAAGATTCCTTAGATGTTAAGTGAAGTCACCCGGCCGTTGCATTTTATCCATTAGAGAACCGATAATCAAAGAGAATAAATAATTGATCGATTGATAGAAAATCTTATCAATTAATTATCGATATTTTACAAAGGAGAAAATAATATTAATATTTAATATTATTAATCTCGGAGTTCAATTCTGGGCTTTTAGTGGAATAGTGTTAACCCGACCAAAGAATATACACAAATTTATGATGTTATTACCAAGGACTATCTAATCCCTAAGAATCTATGACCAAAACTTGTTAACTGCCTTTTCCTCTCACCTATGTAAGTGTGAGTGATGGATTAAACATCAATTATTATAATTCTAGCATTATTACCATAGACTATTAACTAATCCTCAAAGAATAATGCCATGAAACTTGTTTGTTATATTTCTTTACAATTATACCGATTAAAAGCGTTTCCTTAAGAGTAGATAAATTTCTTCTGTTTTCGATCCATGATTCCATAAGTGTAATGTGTGTCTTAATAAGTAATAAAGTGGATTTAAGTCCAGATATCGATCCCATGTAGATCTCAAGAATTTCCAGATCAACCAATCCCGACCACTCAAGCCCCATACTATCTGACTATGATTTGCAATTGATATACCCCTAACAACCTTTAAAATAATGAAAGAATAAAGATATGAAAACTAAGAACAAAATGAAATAATGCTAAAAATAAAAGAAATAAAAAAAAATCAAAGAATTGGACTGATCAATTAGCTTTTAAAAGGAGCATTGAAAATATAGCTATCAGGAAGCCCATCAATTCCTCAGACAACTCAGAAATTTGTTTACGAACCGCTGTAATTAGAATCCGCCCAAGGAAGCATGGTAATGCCATGGATCTCTCCTTAACGACACATTTATTACTTAATCTTCTCTGCTTTCTTTCAAGACAGAGGATTAGATAACTACTTTAATCTCGATTTGCCTTGTTCTGGGTATTTTTCTTTTTCAATACTTCATACCCAAAACATGGACTATAAACCTTAGCTCCTAAGACATAGATTAAGCATGGGTTTACACTATACTGGTTTCTCATCCTCAAAATTGGAACAGTTCATTCTTTCCTTGATTAGACTCTTGCTAACACGGATTGAATTTACTATTCGGTCGAGGCGAACTCTCTCGCTTCATTTAACCGATAAGTCATTCAGCTCATTCGATTTCAAGTGAGAAGAAGATTTTATCGATTAAAATTCACAAAGCTCATTAGATCCCCAATATTAGGGTTCGCATACCCGAGAAATTTCAATACTCTCGTGAATGCCTCTGCGGTCACCGAGGGCCTCCCGAAATCGAGATGAAACAATCTTATTAAGGTGTATGTGACACCGATATTTGATCGACAAAATAAACAAAACCAAAGAAGCAAATTCCAAACTCAAGTTCGCCTCGATAAATTTCGGCAGAAAGATCGGGTTCTAACAACGTAGTAACCAACGTAAGTCGGGTTTCTAAATTATCATTACACTAACTGCAGCTCTCGATCAAAAGAACTACTCAGAATCGACGTCGAATTCCAAAATTTGTTTGGACTTCAAACGAACTGTAGTGCAAGAATTTGAAGAAAATAACATTTCGGGCATTCAACAGCCTTCAACTTTAACAACTAACATCTAGATCCAAAATTCAAATGAAATAAAAATCTACTTAATCTAATTTGGTACACCAAGAAACAAAGAAAAAAGAAACAAAATTTAAAATACACGAGCCTTGGCTACCCGCACTTCTCGCTCGAGCTACCAAGAGCCGCTTTCCTTCGAGCGCCGCGACGATAGCACCTGAGTCATTCTAACTTCGATGTACCAGGTTTCCAAAATAACCGCCCATTTGCTTGTTCATGTCGCGACGATTTGTGTGTCGCGACCTCACGGATGTCGCGACCTTTCATCGCCGCTGACTTCACCGGTTTTTCCGTTTATGAGCCGCTTTGATGTCGCGATTTCAATCATACGTCATGACTTCACCTTTTTGCATTGTGATCTCTTTGAAGTCGCTGACTTCAATCATACTTCGCGACTTCGCTTTTTCCGCTCGCCCAGAAGAAGCTTTTTATCCGTCAGCGACTTGCCTTTAACACCCTCTTTTGATCCGATGTCGACAACCTAAATGACGCCGCGACCTTCTTCCTTTGTAACTCGATGTCGCGACCATCGAATGACGCCGCGACTTCACCTTTTCCCTCGTATTGTCAGCTCTTTCAGGTCGCGGACTTCACTCATACGCCGCGACTTCAATGTTATGCTTATGAGCTTTCCTTTAATGTCGCGTTTTTTATTTTGGCTGCGGACTTGTCTTCGCGATCTCGTAGACTGATGTCGCGGATGTTTAAATGATGTCGACTTCCATTCTTGTTAAACATGTCGCGACCACCGAATGATGTCGCTAATTATGATACTTCCTTGCAACCGATGTCGCGACTATCAAGGACGCCACAAATATCTTCGACAGTGTTGATGTCGCTTATCTCTTCTAACTCCGCCACGAATTTATGTTCCGCTTCCTTTGAAAATCTTTTTTTCGCAACTTCTATCTCGCATCACGCACCTCCATGTCTAACGCTAAGCTTTCAATTTCGTCGCGACTCGGCGGTGTCGCGACATCATGTCCGCTTTCTTCTTTAATTTCGTCGTCTCATTTAGAGTTTCGCGGCGTAATTCGTGTTATTCTTCACATCGTCAAGGTCGCGACATCAAATCCTTTCTTTCAAAATTAGTTGCGACTTCTTTACTTGAGAATGCCGTTTTACAGTTTATAGACAGCTCCCTCTTGTCACACTCGTGGTGGCATCACGACATCATTTATCTCTGCAACGTCACGACATCGCACGATGTTCGCACATGAACTTCTTCATTCGACCGCTTCTTTAATCTTGACCAAGTCATTTTTTTGTCTCAACTTCCTTCTTCAAAGTCACGACTTCTCGCTTGTTCGCTTCCGCTCTTCTTCAAAGCCAAATTTGTCGATGTCGCGGACTTGGAATTGCCGGAAACTCGCACTTCCCGCCGTGACTTAAATTCCGGGGCTAATTTCACTTCGTCGTTGTGTCGATTTCTTATGATTTTTGCTAAAATTTGATTTTTCTCACGATTTTCCCCGCAAATTGGAATTTGAGTCAATTATCGCTTTCATGCATAATTCATCATTGTTCTTATTATAAACTCAGAAAAATGGATTAAAAATCTAATGAGTTTTTGGACTCATCAAATAGCAACGGATTAGATAATTGCTTGGCAATCATGATGAACCTTGATTAATGATAACCGTAGGATCCCCAAACTAGCTCAGGATAAATGGTGGAGCATGATATCATAGTTTACAAGAAAGAACGTGGACTTGTTTTTATAGCAAGTAGGAGATTGTTGGATTTTTTCTATACAAGCAAGTCCAAGTTGTTTAAAACACTAAATGGGTTCATTTGATGACTAGTCTCTAAGGTGTGGAGACCCAAATGACTATTAAGTATTCTAGGGCTTGTACTCTATAAATAGAGTAAGATAATACAACCCTAACAAGAATATGGATTAATTTTAGAGAACAGCCGAGAAAAGAAATTTTTCTACAAGGGATCAGTTTTCAACACGCCGCCCATCACCTCAGATGGGCTGAAGATTCGCTGGCTCTTATGTGCATACTTCTCTGCAAATTCACAAGGTATGATATGACTGGTTATATTAGTTTAGTAATTAAATTGAATATTCTAAATCACATGATGATTCTAGCTCTCGTAATTATTTCAACAATTGTTCCTTTCCATTTTTTCAGATCTGGATATCAAACCTAGGACCTCTATGTCCCCACCCTAACCCTTTGTTGCATGAGTCATGCCTCGTGGCCAACACCTCCCTTATTTCTCCCTGGGGCTGCGTAGATGACCATCGCTCAAGTAACATTGTTTCCAACCACAACATTATAACATTTCATCAGATCAATGATATTCACAAGAATCACATGCCAAAATTCAAACTTCATTCTCGAGTATATTTACCTCATTAACTCTACGAACTCCACTCTAAATCACTTTGCAACATAGACAATCATTTAATTGATGAAAAGGAAAGCAAAAATGCAATTCCTGCGCTCTAAAGTATGGCCTAAGATATTGGTTATCAGAGCCTAATCTACCCTATTCCAAATTTCTTTATGAAGAAATGGGCCCATAACCATGGTAAAGGCTAGGTTTCTCAAAGATATAATAAAACTTTGGTGCTAGGTTGTTAATCTAATATCCCCAATATACTTCTCTCGTTTACTCGCAATACAAGGCAATGTCGAACCCAAGAGAGAAAAGATCTCAAGACCAAACCATTTTTCTCCCAAACACAGCTTCAAGGAACAATCAATCACAAGCTAAACCCGAACTACCCCATAAATCCCTCGTAGTCTCGCACAATCTCCCGGCTTGGACCAGAACATCCAAGATTTTCATCCCGCTTCTCCCTGATCATTCTCATGAAGCTTCCGACATTTATTCGTTCCAAATGGCCCTCCATTTTGTCCATCACCAGACTCCTTACAAGATAAATAGCTGCCCAATGTCATCCCCCTACCTCTGAGTTCAAAGGGACACTTCTCGAATACTTGCAAACCCCTTATAGAAGTTTCAAATTTAGTCCCGGAATGCACTGCTTCGCCGTTGTATATTCACATCTAACCTTCACTACTGGTTATGTTGGAAATATTCACCTCATACACCATCAATGGATTAATAGGATGGCTTTACAAGGTGTCTCTTTTCCATCCATATAACCTTGTAATCTCTAAATTTTTCACATCAATGGTTGATTTGTCATTCCTAACCGTAGATACGTGGTTGAACTCAAACCTAAATGTTTCACTGCTTATATTTTACTCCCCTTATCTCTTTCATTTTAATTTTTGTCAGTCGATATTTCACGTAGCTTCCGTTTATTAAATTCAAAATTTAATAAATACTCATTTATAAAGAATTTGCCTACTGGAATGACAAATGCTCCCCTTTGTCTCTAAAGCCTATGCACTGCAATGTTTTAAAAGGCTAAAAAAGTGGCCTCGAGGTCTATTATCCAAATAAGGTGAGCCATAAGATTGAAGCAGAACAAGGCATAAGTCTCATCTTGAACAAGTAAATAAATTCTCAACAAATCAGAAAATACTCATAAAATCACATGAAAACTGAATAACAAGAGAAAAATAAAGTTCATTACAACACAATTAACAGTTTGTCATCATCAATAGTTTTTACTCAGTTTATTCTTCTCTCATCTTAAAGTTAATTCTCATGGTTTCTTCAAACAATCTTTAGTACTACCATCATTATCACTTTTTTTTTTTTTTTTGATAAATATCACTTATGGGAACTATTGAGAATCATAAAATATTCTCTAGACATTCTTTGATTTATCTCATACTTTTTATGTACATTATCTTCCTTCTTTTTATACTTTATTTTGTTTTCTTTTTGTTCCAATCTTTTGTATATATATAGGTATCTCTATACTATTACTATGTAATACCCACTCACTCATTTAATAAAGAAAAGTATTCTTTTCTTCTCTCATTTCATAGGAATCTCTGAGTAATAGTTATGTCCAATTATTGCATTGTTCTCCTCATGAGTTTTAATGCCCGCCATTCATCTTCCTCACCCATCGCTCATAGTGGTACTTTTCTCTATCATCCATTGCTTAATAATATAGGATAATGATTGTATATAAGTTTAGTCACTAGCTTAATATGAAGTCAACTAAGCGATTCTTTTAGAAAAGTTTAGGGCCAAGTTTGAACATAAACAAAACTTACAAATCTACACAACAAAAGCCCACAAAATCCATTAAACCTTTAGATTTGGGCCTTCACCTCACCGTGGCCTCAAGGTTATAAGCCTTAATTTCCTAATTCGAGGCTATGGTCTTAAAGTTCATTCATGGTCTTGCCTCATCGAATAATAGCATTTAAAAATGACCAATGCATAGAATGTTATGTTTTAAATTCTATCCAACTTTCATGGTAAAACAACTAAAGCCTCACCGATGGTGTAACTGACTTGTTTGCATGTAACTTAAGGTGAGTATGTGAAGAGGAAAAAATAGGAACAGAAAAACTAAAGAAAATAACACAAACATAAGCACGATACCCGGGCCGGATGTATATGAGGGATTAAAACAGACGAAGTTGGTCGTTGTCTCGACAGGAATTGCAATTGTCAATCCAAGGGTAAATCGTCTAACGCCGCCAGCTGGAGTAATCGGTTAAAATAAGTTAAACCTAAACAAGGGCATGTCGTGATAAAAGCCCTAATACGAGGAGTAAATTCTGTATATTGTGTAGAAATATGCATAATGATGGCAAAACTAGAGGTCCATGAAGTTCTCACTTATCGAGAATAGAACTAAGAGCATATCATCATGTAATATGAAAATTCATTTCCTCGCTTATGAAACCCGTGACATAAAAATAGATTACAGTCAAGCCCTCGGTAAAGAATAAATCAGATTAGATTTATTAAAAATTCAACATCAAAGACATACCAAGACAGGAATTCTCCAATGCCAGCCGCCCAAGTCCAGCACCAGGAACTAAACACGAAGGAGGCCTATCCAACAAGGTTAATGGTTTCATTAATTACCAAAACAAGACATAATTTTTTTATAGATTCATCAACGGAAGAGAAAATAACTCTTGATTTTCAATGACTAACAAAGTGAGGGAACATACATATTTATACTCTAAGTGTTAGAGTAGACAAAGGAAACAATGTTGTGAGTCTAATTGTGAGACTAAAGAGAAAAAGGAAAGAAGGAAAATTCCCAATGGATTAAGAAACTAATCCTTAACTTAACACTCCCGCGGAACCTGAGAATATAGTCAAACGACCGTTTATTACACATGTACTTAATCCTATCCGGCCGTTGGAAAAGTGGCTCTGATGTCGCCAAGAACGCCTGAATTCGACATTGTCAAGAGCTTCCAGGGCGTTCCGCGATGGAGATAATGTGACCAAAGTGAGCACACCGCATCACTGGGACGGTCACCAAAATTGACTCGCTACGGGATGAAATGATGTGACCAAGTGAGACATGATTCACTGATGTGTCAGCCTTAATCGACCACACAGAGTCGATGTGGCCCGAGCGGTGACACTCACCACTAGATGGGTCTTCAAGAGGGCTGTGAGAATAGTAAGGTTGAAAAGAGTGTTGTTTGGAAAAGAGGTTTCAAAAGAGGGCTACTCTAAAGTCGCACTGGGCTAGATGGGCTGCCGTAATTGAAAACACAACAAAAACTTAACTCCAAACCTTCCATTTAATTTAATACCATATGAAAAGAAAAATAACACTTTGATTTTGATCGACTAATAGCGAGGGAACATACATATTTATACTCTATGATAAATAGAACAGATAAATAAAACAGTTAGAGTTTAATAAGAGAAATGAAAGAAGGAAAGATCTAAATGAATCGTAAAACCTAACCCTTCAATCATGGATCAAAGCACATGATAAAAGAGATACAACTATCAAGATAAGAATATTAAAGATTTGTAAAGGAATAAAGAAAGCAACAAGAGAAAACAAAATACCTATCTTGGGTTTATTTGGGAATAGACCATCAAGTTTAAAGAGAAAATGTTAATGCTTCCCTAATCCTTCATTTACGCTGCTTGGGTGCTTACCTCGGTTAGACTTTTCTCATATTTATCATCATTTGTACTTCTTCATGGGTTATTCTTTCTTTGGAAGTATTTTGATGCATTTAGATGGATTTATGACTAGGATACCTTTGAGATCCAGCCATTTCCTTTGAACATAGATGTTTTCGATGAAATATTCTTTATTTTCTTAATTTATATTTTTTATTATGTAGGTAAATGCTGCACGCATTACACTGCCTAAAGGCTCAACATGGTACACATGGAGTATCCAATTAAGGTCAAAAGGCAAGCAAGGAAGAGAAAAGAAACCTTTAAACCACCTCCTACCCACAAACAAAGGACCAGCGAATAAGTGCAAGAGAAACAACCCGGCCTCACCCAACCCAAGAAACAAAACCCCAAACACTACAACTTTCCCCAAGCCTCAAATGTTTGCTTTCCTAACAAAGAAAAGAACTGCTGCTGACCGAACATTGTAACTTTTGGAGCTTGTCTCTCCAAGTGGGAAGAAGGGCAACTTTCTTTAATTCTCCTAACCCTTAACACCCTTCCTTTCTTGATCCAATTTCTAAGAGAATTGATTTCCTTCTCGAAGCTCATGATCACATCTGCAATTTCATCGACCAAAAGTCTTTTTGTGTGTTTAACCAATTCCTCTCCATAGTACCATTGATGCCCAAAGCATATGGAGTCGTTTCCTTGTCCCTGGCACCAACTCCTTCCTTAAAGGGCTTTTCTTTCGCCATAAATCTGACTCTTGCACGCTCTCAAACACCAACTTTAAAGGTTAACATCCAGGCCTTTCCAAAGATGAGAGGGGAGAGGGGCGCTCTGTTCGCCTTTCCTTCTAGTGTTTCGTTTGTGATTATTGCTTGAGAATTGGACCCAAGGACTTGTCTCATGTTAACATATAGAGTTGTAACTAGTTAGGGAACTTAACATGTAGAGTTGTAACAGATTAGGAAATATAGACTATACCTCCTGTATATATACACATGTTAATTCAATGAAAAATATGAGGAATTCTTTTCCTCACTCTTCCTTCTTTGTTTACATGGTATAAGAGCCAGTATTTGATTCGAGCAAAATTAGAACAAATTCGTGAAAGAGAAAGGGTCAAGGTCTGGAACCCATCTGAGAAAGGTGCCACCGCCCACCTGCAGAAGGACAATTGGCCAATCGACGAGTAAGGCCATAAAGTCCTAAGTGGTTTGACCGTGGATGCATGAGGCTCACGCGCAGATCACAGATTTTTGGCCTGTTCCCACGTGCCGGTGCGTGAGAGAACGTGAGGCCTCCGACAGCGACACGCCTCCTCCACCAGGGTCGCCGGTTGCTGACAAGCTTTCTCGGCCACCTGCCTCCCTTATCCGATGCCTGCAACAGTGATTTTCAACACATTTTGTGTCCGACGGCCTTGTTTTTCTAGGGTTTTGTGCCTTGCTCCTTGATTTCTTCAAGATTCAAAGGTGTTTAGTGGATCAGACTAAGTTCTATTCCAAAGGCAAGATTTTTTGTGGAAAGGTGGTTCTTTCATCAGTAAGATCCTATTTTTCTAGTATTTTTCAGATTTTCAGAGGCTTCTTCGAGTTAGATCTGTTTTTATGATTAACACGAAACCTTCGAGAGGAGTTGTGTGTCATTATTGCCACAATCCAGGACATGTACTCCATAATCAGAGGAAATCAGAGAATAAAAAAATCAAGATTAACTGCTCATCATCGCACCCATTTCTGCCCAGATTCTCTATCACACTCTTGAATGCAAGACCACCACGTGCTTTATTTCCCTCCTTCCTCCACATAGGTCAAACACTCGAGCCACCGACCACATGATGTAATCCCAGCCTTATTTACTACATTTCGCCACACCCTTCTACCCCACTGCTACTCCCAGATGATGGGTCAACATCTGCGGTCCTCGGGTCAGTGGACACCATCCAACTCCTCTAATCCCCTTTGACCTCTTTGCAGCTACCACAATTCTCTTTTTAATTTAATTTCTACAGTAAACTACTTGTAGTCTTAATCGCGTGATCTCATTCTTTCATAGATCATCGCTGACATTCAGATCTTTCTCAACGAGTGATTATCGGGTCGAGGACGTGAGTCTAAGGTCTTTACATCCTTGAAACAGAGGTGCCAAAGTCTATTGCTTGTTCTGGGGTTGTTACCTCATTCAACTTACATTGTCGCCTGGGTCATCCTTCTCTCCCTTTGTCAGCAGTGCTCTTATATCCTCGCTTTCTAGCCTATCCTTATCGAACTCGTGAGTCAGGTCAATATGCTAAGCTTCCATCGAGTGCATTTTGAGTCCTAGAGTCAATAAATGAGCCCGCCTCCTTTGAGTTAGTTCATCTCGCATGTGTGTGGGTCCATGTCTGGTGGTGTCCCCAACTGGTTTCTAGATTTTGTTACGCTTTTCTCATGATTATTAGCTTATAACTTGTTATATTTAATGAAAAACCGCTCGAGTTATTTTCCAACCAGACTTTCCGTGCTGAAATTCACACCCGCCTGCGGTTTCGTTCAAAATTTGAGAAGTGGTAATGCCAAAGAATATATGTCTGAATAATTTCTGCATTCATTTCTTAATGACATCCTTCATCGACTTTCAGGTTGATACCCGTTTCAAAATGGAGTTGCTGAAAGAAAAATAGTCACTTTCTTGAAACCGCTCGGGCTCTATTGTTTCAAATGCACGTGCCTGCCATTTTGGCCACGCTATTTTATAGCTTTGTTTTGATTAATCGATGTCTTCCCCGTTCAATCGGGTCACTAAGTACACACCCTTTCCCCATAAATCTTTGTTTCGATTGAGCCTCGTGTCCTGGGGTGCAATTTGTTTCTTGCTCGGATGTTCGCTCGAGACAGGTGTCTAAACTCGATCCTAAGTCATCATGTATCTTCCTTGTTACTTCCTCGAAGTTCGAAGGGGTACGTGGGTGTTATCGTCCTACTCATCGACAAGCATTGCGGTCTACTGATGTTACCTTCTTTGAGACTACCTCGTTTTCCCTTTCTTCTCTTGTTACTAGTTAGGGGGAGGATGATGATTTATTAGTGTACACTCTTGCCTCACCGGCTCCACCTGCTCCTACTCAGCCTCCTAATCTCCCCGTTAAACCTCCCATCACTGTGTGCATATCGCCGTAACTCCTAGACCTCTAGTCTAACACCGACGTCATCGATCCGTACCCAAAATGATGGATCTTCTCATCGCTTCTTCGCAAAGGTAAATTCAAGTAGCGTGCCCATCCACCTCTTCATTTGTTTCCTATAACCATTTGTCATCTTCCTCTTGTTCCTTTATTGCATCTCTTGATTCGATCTCTCTTCCTCACACTGTCCGTGAGGCTTTATCTCACCTCGGGCTGCATAGTGCTATGGGTGAAGAAAATGCGTGCTTTAGATGACAATGGTACTTGAACTTGGTACGCTTAATTCAAGGGAAGAAAGCCCTTGGATGTCGTTGAGTTTTGCAAGCAGTTAACTCGATGGTTCGCTTGTTCGATTGAAAGCATGACTAGTGGCTAAGGTACACTCGCATCTATGGTATGGACTATTCCAACACCTTTCCTTGTTGCTAAGATGACATATGTTCGACTCTTTTATCTTGATACAAGAATAGATCTCTAGCTTATATTAAAATACTGCTTAGGCTTAGAGAAAGAGGTGTATATGGAGCAACCTCCAGGGTTTGTTGCTCAAGGGGAGATAGGGAGGGTTTGTCGTCTTCGGAAGTCTTTGTACGGTTTGAAACAAAGTCCACATGCGTTGTTTCGTAAATTCAACCAAGCCATTGAGAAATTTGGCATGCAGAAGAGTAAAGCTGTTCTACGCGGCGAGGGCTACGCAGACACCGACATGGAGTTCGACAACTCAAAGAGGTAGGGTCTTCCTACTGTATATTCTTCGCTAAGAGCCACATGTGAATGGTTAGGGATTTTCTGAGGCTTCGATGAAGCATAATTTCCTGCCTCAAAACATTCGAACCGAGCTGAGAAAATCCCTATTTTCAGGTGGCCGTGAACGTAGCCAAACCGAGGGTTTCACCGCTCACACATTTCGTGTGATTTCCAGGTTGTTATGATTCAAAATGAATTGCTTAGCTTCTGTTAATTAGCCCATGAGCTAATTTTTTGGTGTTATTGATGTGGAATTTAATAACATGATGTATGAATTAAATTATGTTAATATATACATGAAAAATATATTAGCATGAATGTTTTGAATTGGCATACGCATTCCATATGCACCGGGACACCCTAGAATATTAGAGGAGTGCATGATATGAAAATGAAAGAAAAGGTTGTCCAGAACGGAACAAGGAAGATTTTCTCCGAAGAATTGCCTTTGAGAGTTGTCCACAGATCACTTTTACCGAGGACTCATGACTGCTTTTCGTAGAAATATCCAACAATTCGCCTCGGAGGGTAGTTCAATGTTTTTACCGAAACTTCTAAGAGGTGTTTTCGACAACAAAAGATTTTGTTTTGAAAATCGTATTTTTTTCCTTACATTTGGCTTAGGCATGTGAGTGGAGCTCCTGTGAGGACTCGAGACATGGATTGGGCATGCGCATATTCAAGCAGATCATGTATTTGCTCGAGTGTGTTTTGTTTCAGCTATCAAGATGTGCACTTAGGGTGGGGAGTAACCCATGTACTCCAATTACCGGGCAATTGCTCACCCTGGTCGAGGGATCATTATTTCAGTACGTAGAGCGACGTGAAGCAAGGCACTCATTAGAGGTCAAGCAGAAGGAAAGCCGACTCATGGGCTTTGACTTGAATTATGTAAAACATGTATGTAACTCATGTTTAATATATGTTTGTAGTAAGAGTGATTTATTAACTCTTGAACTATTGTTAAACAGTTGATGTATTTTGATGAGTATCATGTACCAAGTGGCCATTTTTACTATGTAATGCGTTCCTCGTGATACGATTAATACAGATGCACTGGCAGTTGACAGATCGTCAACTGACACTCGGGTTTTCGGCCACAACTCGCATTAGGAGCATAGGTACACAAGTACCTAAGGCTCGGGGGGACTCGGCCAGCCATGGTCATAAGGTGTAGGAATATCACAAATTAGTATAGCCCGATGTTGGATACTGAAAGAGAAGCTAGTATTTGGAGCATAGGTGTTCAATACCTAGGCCTCGAAGGGCACCTGTTGCATCATGCATCATTTGTGCATTTTGAGAATGAATTGTGATGTGTGATTGAATTGTGTGGTTTCAGAGGTTCGTGAATAAAGATAGGAAAAATGCTTCAACATTAGGGTCGAAATATAACTAGGGTGTTCGAGAAAATTTTTGGGCAAAATGGTCCAGAAATAAACGAAAAAAAAAAAAATTTCTCTCGGATACATTTTGAAGTTTTGAACAAGAACATAATGGTGTTTGTGAAATTCTGGAGAATTATTCCAGTTTTTGCACAAGAAAAGAGTTTGTATCATACTCTTGAAAATTTTAGTTTATAAATCAGTAGTTGTTCAAGCTTAATGCATTTAAGGAGTAGCAAGGAGGCTACTGGAGGAATAAAAAAAAAAAATGTGTGTTAAGAAATTTTTTTTTTTTTTGGGGTTTTATAGTATGTAAAACAGGAAATATTTTTTTTTTATTTGGTTCTACTGGAAAATGAAAATTTTTTTTTTTTTTGGGTGGTCTTCTAGTAGGTAAAACAAAGTGAAAAAAAAAAATAAACGAAAGGAAAAATGTGCGTATAGATCGGATGGCTATCGCCCATTTGAGTCACGATACAATGGATTGTATCGCGGACACGTAGCCAGGGGCGTGCAATAGGCGGGGCCGCGACATGGCCAGCCCATGCTCACGACACCGACGCACCCGCCACGACATCACGGGAGACATGGGCCACGACATGGTCGATTGAGCGCCACCTGCTAGCAGGTGTGTCACATGCTGTGACACTGGGCCAAGAACTGGCCGGCGACACTCCACGTAGGGGTGCCGCAATGATGCGCGGCAAATACAATGACACCGGCACAAGAAGGCTCGCGAGGCAGGGCCAGCCCTCATGACATCTGCTTCACAGCCAGGATACCCGCCACGACACTACCCGCGCCACAAGCCACGATATCGGGTCAAGCCCACACACACACCTGGCCGGGCTCGGGAGCGCAGCAGGCGCTGGGCCAGCGCACAGCTCGGGTCAGCAGGGGCACATTGTACACTGACCAGCTTTCGAATTAATAAGAGACTATTTTCACATCGTTAGATCAATCGTTCACTGCTCATGAACATCACCACCGGGTTTTCAAAAAAAAAAAAATACAAAAAGTTTTAAATTTTTCAGGTATAATTTAATATATGGATATTTATATCGCATTTCCTAGAATGCATCGACGTGGTATGTGAAAATTTTTAGTTTTCTGGCAGGTGAATAGTTCCTGTAATGATTATTAACCCTAGAGATACTGCATTAGAATTTAGCTTGCCACTTGACATGTGTAGATGTCTAGTCGAGGGAGAGAATGTAGATGTCGTCCACGAGGTACTGGTCAAGCACCACCGGCTCACCGCCAGGCCTTTGTCGAGGCCGTGAGGCCGTGAATCACGCCAGACGGGCTAGTGCAGCTGTGGGACAGGGAGGTCAGAGTCACCTCCAGAGGTTCAGGTCCCATTATCTGCCTACTTTCACAAGGGGAGGAGATCCAATGGTGGTAGACCATTGGTCTCATGTAGAGAAGGTACAGGCTATGAGATTACCCGATACTACTGGGGGATCGTAATTAGTCAGATTCCGGGGCCTAGACGGCGAGGCCCAAGTGTGGTGGAACTGGGTGAAGACCTCTAGGGACCTAGAGGCAATGACACGCGCAGTTCCATGAGCCATCTACGGGCAAGTATTTTTCGACCACACCATGCGAGGGCCCAGGAGCTCTGAGCCGAGGCGTGGACATTGGCCCCGAGTATGTGGCTAGATTCACTGATCTAGCCCGCTTTGGCGACGACATGTAGTAAACAGACCGACCAAGGTCAGAGGACCTCGAGAATTAATCAAGTTGTCCATTCTATGTGATTGTAGGACTCCTCCTATAGGACATGGACTCCATGGTCGGGACGACCCTGACCATAGAGAGAGAGATCGAGGATGCTCGGTGCACTTGGGATGTGAGTGCCAGTGGCAAGAGGAGGGAGAGTCACCCTTTTTCGTCGTGACACACCCCACCCCCTTCCTACTGGTAAAGGGTCAAGCACCCATTGCAAATCCCCAGCCGCTACTCCTAACGACTAGAAATCCCGTGAAGCTGTCGTATTGCTTGCTAAAACCTTTAGGAAAAATTTTCTTTTTATTTATAACTTAGGATTTGGTAAAATCTAAGAATGAAAATTTCGGGTGCGATGATGGCTGCACATAGTCTAAATTCCAAATCAGATATCCAATTTACACTATACTCCAAAATATCCAAACATGGCAACCAGCATACCAACACATTCTCACAACTAACTATGTACATACATATGTCCCATTATACCATTTCAAAGTGTTCTTACAAAATATAATTCTTAATTGCCAAGACTTAAATCGATGTCGTGATTCAATCCTATTTGCGGTTCAAATACTCAAGGTGACTGCACCTGGAAAATAGTTTTAAAATACAAAAATGAGCTAAACGAGCTCAGTGAGTGTATGCTTTTATAAAAGGTTTTGCTTTTCCAGAAAACATCTCAAAAATGTAAAACTCTCTTTTACAATTATTTTCCAGAAGCTTTTCTTTGCTTTGCTTGCTTTAAAAGTTTTCAAAACTTTTCTTTGCTTGCTACTTACTTGCTTGCTTTATTTTACTTTTCTTTAAAAGCTTGTAAAACTCTTATTTCATGCTTACTTAGAATTTTATAAAACTTCTCATAAATTTTCTTGTTTTCGTTTTGCTTTATCATGCTGAAAAGTTCTTAAACCTTTCTTGACAAACATTTGCTTAAAAGCTTCTCAAACTTTTCATAAAAATGGGAGCTGAGCTCAACCCACATGCTTTGAAAATAAACCCACGAGTCACTCAAACCGGAAGCTGGTAAATTCTAAACAGAGTCCAACAACCATTTGCTTTAAAACTCTCCTGAAGCCCGCTTAACGGAACCAATGGTTGATTTTTCAAATCTATATATCATGTTTATAAAACATCAACCAATGGAGGCCTATTTTTTTGCTACTTTACTCCTAGTAACACCTGAACCTCGTGCTCAACTATGTGCGGAAGGACCTTGTCCGCATCACCTTTTTTTCTTTTTCTTCCTGGAATATGGTGAATCTGACTCGTGTCGCCATCACCATAATTTGGCTTAGGAGCTCATAACCTTATATACTCAGACGTGACACTAGCCTTTAAATGGCTGATATGTCCTAAGTTTACGACCAGCAAAACTACAATGCATGTACATGAAATCCCAACACCACCGTACGCACGGATACCTCGACCGCTTGCTTACTTAAAACTAGTAAAGGCCCGTTTTCTCAAACTTCTATCATTGGCTTGCTGCTTTTTTGTAAAATGGCTTACAATTTGAAACCATTTGTTTGTTTGCTTGCTTGAAAATGGTTTAATTATTCAAACCATTCGTTTACTCTGCTTGCTTGCTTGAAAATGGTTTACTTATTCAAACCATTTGCTTACTTACTTATTTATGGTTTTACGATTTAAAACCAATGCTTGTTTTCTTTTCAAAATGGTTTAACTCAAACCATTTGTTTACTTTCTAAGTCATCGTTGTTTCTTGAAAATGGTTTGAACTCAAAACCATGAAATACCAAAGGTAAAGCAATTTGTAATAATAATAATAATAATACACTAGTATTTGGAAAAATGAGTTTAGAACACTCCACCTCTTTGTCGTTAACTTGTTAATCACCACACTTATCCCGCCTTTACTTTAACCTACAACTCAAACGAATACTTACTCTAATAAATTAATCGTGACAACTTAACGTAATTCCTAGACTTAGTCACACTCTTCATACTCTTTAAAGCTAAGGTGCTAAGGGTTCTATTCCAACTGAATCGACCCAATTCGGAGCACCGAACTCGTTGTCCGAAACAACCCGATCACTCTATGTCCAAACACAGCACATAACCCCACTTTGAGTGAATTTTTAGGCCACTTAGAATCAGAATTTGACGATACCTACTTCTTAAGTTTTGTTCTCCTTGAAGTCTATTTTACGTAGCCACTTGAATCACTCAAATCGGATAAGAAATGAGGAAGTTATGGCCAAAATACGAAAACTGGTCGAAACAGGAAAACCAGAACATGTTGTACCGGTACAACTTAACTTCTACCGGTACAACTTGGCCAAAAATGACCAGAAGCAAACTTGTACCGGTACAACTTCCAATTGTACCGGTAGAAGACACCCGAAATGCCCAGATTTTGTTATTTCTCCCACTTTTGATGCCAATTCACTCCATATAACTTCTATAATTCATAATACCTCAAAAACCAACTTGGAATTTATCTAAAAACAACTCCACAACATGAATTGGTAAGGTTTTTGGAAACTCAAAACCCAAAACCGGTGAAAAAATCCAAGAACACTACCTAAGGTCCACCAATTCTTTTAAACATCATGTAATTTGATGATTCCAAGTTTCTTTTTACATCAATCGTATTGGGGTTTTACTCACATAACTGACCATTCAAAACCCCATTGTTTGCACAAAACCTAGATCAAAGGAGAACTAATCTCCATACCCAGTCTAGAAATCTAATACACTTGATTCTAAGACAAAGGCATACCTGATTTTTGAACTTCTCCTCTTCCCTCTTCCTTCTCCTCTTCTTGTTCTCTTCTCTTCTCCTCCTACTTGGCTAGGAGAATCTTAAGACCAAAATGACATTTTGTTTTTAATTCTCCTTTTGTTAAATTAATCCTTCCACACTGCAAATAACCTCATCTTTTTAATTATTGCAATTGTAACTTATTCACTTCCACTATGGCCCATCTCCTACACCTTAAATCTCGATTTTCTATATTCTTGCTAAATGACCATTGTACCCTTGGTTTAACACCACAATTTCCGGGTTCCATAAACTTTCATTTCCTACTTTAGTCTCCAAGATACTGGCAACATGACACTTGGTACTTCTGATACACCCCTACAAAAAGATCCTGTAATCAGACTCTCTCAGATTCGGTGTTACATCGGGGAGTTGCAGGGCTCTAGTTCACGGGTTCCAAGACCGACCACTCGTGGCCGACGATCAAAAGCTACGATTGTGCTAGGTGGCATGGTGTGCTACCATTGTCAACAACCCGGACATATGAGGAGGGATTCTTAGAGACAAGGATCCTGTGGTTTCGGACAATCCCACCCGCCATGGACAAGACGGATACAAGATGTTCCTCCATCTCCAATATGGGCTGTGGGAGCCAGCCATCCCAGTGAGGCCGCATCGGGCAACTTTTAGTTACATCGACAGTCGGGGAGGTGCGGGACTTATGGGTCGAGGTCGAGGACGAGGCCCTGTGTAGGGACATAAGGGAGACAGGGCGTGTTCATTAAAGAAAATTAACGGGGGCCTGAGCCTACACACCAGGCTTATACATGGCACGTTTCTTACTATCTCGCCTATGGCAAGAGTATTATTTGACTCATGCACTGATTCATTCATTGTCGTGATCGGTTGGTGATAGAGTTGGGCTTAGAGGTTGAGACCTCGAGGAGCACTTGTATGAGTTCTCCCCCAGGGATTAAAGAGGCTAGCATGATATGTCGAGGTTGCGCCTCAGAGATCTCCTGATTCTATCATAGTGGACTCGAGGGTCACACATGTCGAGTCTCATCATCTTAGGGATGGATATCGATGTACTCTATAGGAGTTGTCGATCAGGAGTGAAGGAGGTTTCACACGCTGTGGACTAGCATCGCATCAGATTTTTGTAATGCTGATGATATTTTACCCAGATTTGCACGAGTCCCCAATGTCGTGCGGACAAAGAGTGGGTTCGCTAGCGAGCCCACCCTAGAGGACGAGGTGAGACTGACTTAGATCTACCTCAGTAGTCTCCGCGAGTATGAGACGTTTCTTCCGGATGAGCTATTGGGATTGCCTCGTAGAGGGTCAGAGACTCTGCATTCAGTTACTGGTATTCCATCTCTATGACCCCATAGGATGGCAATGTTTGAGCTGCGTGAACTCGTGAGTCCAAATCTATAGGTTAATGGAAAGTGGGTTCATTAGACAGAGCACTTCACCATGGGGCGCCCAGCTCTATTTGCGGGCAAGAAGGACAAGACCCTTCGACTGTGCATTGATTATAGTGGGCTGAATGGTTACAATCAAGAATTGATACCTGCATCGAGTGGATCGACGATTTGTTTGACTCGCTGAGAGGAGACACGAGCTCCACTCCAAGATAGACCTTGCATTGGTTACCATCGCCTAAGGGGTTAGGGGAGGACTGGATATCCCTAAGACACGCTGCCAGGATGCGTTTTATGGGCACTTGAGTTTCTTATGGTGATGCTCTTCGATCGACGAACGCGGCCACAAAGATTCATGGATCTCATGCACAGTATTCCAATCCTATTTGATCAGTTTGTTAAGTGGTCTTTGTGGATGACATTTGATCTACTCCCAAATGAGATGAGCATGAGTATCATCCGAGGATTGTTTTACTTCACTGAGGAGACCACGCCCATACGCCTAAGTTCAAGAAGTGCGAAGTTTTGGCTCATCGAGGCGAGATTTCGACACGCAGAAGGTTTCGGCCGCGTGTCACAATCTTTGAGAAGGTCGAGGCCGTGATGAGTTAGAAGAGGCCAAAGTCAGTCTTCGAGATACGTAGTTTTTGGGGATTAGATGGGTACTACAGGAGATTCATTGAGGATTTCTCCCGATTATTACGCTTACGATGAGATCACTCTGAAAGAGGTCAAGTTTGATCGGGATGACTGACGCGAGGAGGCATTCCAGAGTTGAGAAGGAGGCTCACTATCATTTTATCTTGATAGTCCCTGATAGGGACAGTGGGTACACAAGGGTATTAGGGATGTTACCGAGGGCCTGACCGGGATGTGTTTCGATTTTCAAATCCGGAGGGGTAGTAGCTTATATAGGTTCCCCGGGCGCAAAGAATCATGAGCACTACCCCACACACGACACGGAGTTGGCGTAGTCTCAGGCTCAAGATTTGGCGCCACTACTTATATGGCGAGCAATTCGAGGTGTACTCAGACCACAAAAGTCTGAAGTATATCTTCACGCAGCGGGACCTCAACATGAGGCAACGCAGATGGATGGAGTTCCTAGAGGACTATGACTTCACTTTGCATTACCACCCTGGTAAGGCAAATGTGGTGGCTGATGCACTCAATCGGAAGTCACGGGGAGCATTGGCTAGTATAGCTTCCCGGGAGTGGCATGCCGAGACCGTGTGCGCTTGACTACAAGATATTGAGCAGTCACAGGCTACCGGGAGTCCGCAGCTACACCGCCTCTATCAACAGCGACCGAGTCCTAGCGCAAGACGCAAAGCCATCGTGGACCGCTGTATTATCAGCACGGCCGACGAGGGCTGGACCATCCACATAGATGGTAGTTCTGATAGAGGACGGTAGTGGTTCCCGCCTGATCGATTTGAGAGGAGATCCCTCGTGTGGAGTTTCACCGCCTAGATTGTCAGTGGTAATCCGTGGCACGATGATATACCGGTGATCTCGCCGCATTATTGAGCGGGATGAAGAGACACATAGGGGACTTTATTCGACGATGTCCCACGGTTAGCGTGTTAAGGTCGAAGCACCGGTTACGCCAGGCTATCGTACCATTGGGAGGTGGTCGAGCTGGAGCCGGAGCACGCCACGCACGGACTTCACAACGACTGCTACGACACCGCAAGGACATGATGCGTATGGGTGATAGTGGACCGCCTCACGAAGTCGGCACATTTTCTAGCCGTATGATGACCTCTCACATTGGAGAGAGCCTCGTTTCTATTGTATATCTCGAGTAATCACCGGCCAGACGGGAGCTGCGCAGAAGGTCTGGACAGAGACCTGAGGTTTACAACGCACTTTTGGAAGAGTTTCCAAAAGGCTATGGGCACACGGCTAACCATGAATATAACCTTTCCACCCACAGACAGATGGTCAGTCAGAGAGGACCATACAAGTGTTAGAGGACATGCTGCGAGCATGCTACCCGGATCATATGGGTACTGGGAAAACATTCGTCTCTTAGTGGAATTCGCCTACAACAATAATTATCAGGCGAGTATTCATATGGCACCATATGAGGCATTGTATGGGAGGCCATGCTGATCACCGATATGTTGGACCGAGGTGGGAGAGAGCTCCATCACTGGTCCTGATCTGATTAGAGACACCTCCGAGGAAGGAGCTTGATACTCTGGGTGAACGCCTCTCACGACTCCAAAGCCTGGTAAGAGCTACGCCGATGTACGATGTCGACCCTTAGAATTCGAGGTTGGAGATCATGTTTTCTTGAAGGTGATGCCTAAGAGGAGTGGTCAGGTTCGGCAAGCATGGGAAGCTATCTGTTGTTCATGGGCCCTCGAGATACCTGAGAGGGTACTATCAGAAGGTATCGCTTGGTTTTACCGCCCAGCATGTCAGGTATCCATGAGGTATTCCACGTCTCCATGCTCCGGAGATACACTCAAGATCCACCTCATGTAGTGGATTGGGGGAGAGATCGAGGCTGGGACGTATGGGACCTTCCTCGGTGAGTGACAAGTGCATTATGGATACCGGATCGTTTTGCGACACAAGACCGTGAGGCTAGTGAGGGTGTTGTGGCAGCACTGTGGAGAGGAGGAGTCAACGTGGGAGCGCGAAGACACGATGCGGGACACCTATCCCTTCTTGTTTAGGGATGAAGGTACGCGGGGTTTTCTTAGCCGCTTAATACTTAAATGACTAGTTTACATGCACAAGTGGATTGCATGTGAGTTGTTGTGGATTGTGACAGAATTCTCGGACGAAATTCCCTTTAAGGAGGGGAGAACAGACCCGAAAATTTCGATTTTCTAAAATGGTAAAATGGTACTCTTCGGCCAAACTAAATTTTTCTATATCTGACGACGAAATGCATTTCTCCGTTGGAATCGTCTCGCGGAATCTAGCTACCATGTTGAATTTCGTCGAATTCCGAAATAGTCGGAATTTCACGTTTGTCGAGGCACCGGGTGCCGGGTGCAGTAAAACGGCTTGTGAGAGACATGTGATGTGACAAAATTCATCTACTACATGTACCCATGTGACATATGTCGCATGATTAGAGAAAGAATGAGATAAATGGCTTATATTAAGGCAAGTGTCAAAAATTAAGACAAAAAGGACATGGATGGAATTATGAAAATGTTAAATGAGTATAAGACAAAAAATGCAAATAGTCTTCTTCTTCATTTTGAGACACAAATCGACAGTGAGGGCTGGTTTCAATCTTTAAAGAGAGAGCCTTTCTCTAGAGTAAAGTCGTTTCACGCGGCGAGGGCTACGCTGACACCGATCATGGAGTTCCGACAACTCCGCAGGTAGAGGTCTCTCCTACTAGGCTATTAGTCAAGCATGTGAATGGTTAGGGATATTTCTGAGGTTTGATTTAGCCTTTAATTTGTCTCAAAACATTTGGAACCTCGAGTGGAGAAAATCCCTATTTGTGGCTGAACAAAGGCCAAACCGAGGGTTTCAAATTGCTCACGCGATTTTTGGTGTGATTTGTGTTGTTAAGTGATTCAAAATGAATTGCTTGCATTTGTTAATTAGCCCATGTGAGCTAATTTTGGTGTTATTGATGTGAATTTAATAACATGATATATGAATTAAATTATGTTAATATATACATGAAAAATATATTAGCATGAATGTTTTGGAATTGGCATAATACATTCCATATGCACTGGGACACCCTAGAATATTAGGAGTGAGTGCATGACATGAAAAATGAAATAAAAGTGAAAATGTTTGTGAATGGAATTTCAAGGAAGATTTTCTGAAGAATTACCTTGGAGAGTTGTCCAACAGATCACTTCGGATGAGGACCATGACTGTTTCAGAGAAATATCCAGCAATTCGCCTCGGAGGATAGTCCAATGTTTTTACCGAAACTCGGTAGTGTGTTTTTGATAACAAAAAGATTTTTTTTTGTAAATTGTATTTTTTTCTCACATTTGGCTTAGGCATGTGTGAGGGAGTCGGTGAGGACTAGAGACATGGGATTGGGCTTGTAGACATTCAAGTAGGATCATGTATTTGCTTGAGTGTGTTTGTTTGCCATTGCATGTGCACTTAGGTGGGGAGTAACTCATAGGGTAATCTCCACTATCGTAATGCTCACCCTATCGGTGGATCATTATTTTGTGTGACAGCAGCGATCGGGAAGGCGATACTCATTAGAGGCCATTTTGAGAAGAAAGCCGACTTAGGCTTTGACTCTGAATTATGTAAAACATGTATAGAACTCAAGGTGCTTTATTATATGTTTGTAGTAAGAGTGATTTATTAACTCTTGAACTATTGTTAAATAGTTGATGTATTTTGATGAGTATTGATGTGTGGGCCCAAGTGGCCATTTTTACTCATGTATGTTCCTCGTGATAGAGACGCGCAGATTTTTCGCAGGTTGACGGGTTGTCAACGGACACCCCGGTTTTGGGGCGTCACAAAATTTACATAAGAGTTACCATGTATAAAGGTAAATGGGTCCGACATGATTAACGTGAGACGCTTTTATTTAAAAGTATCCCATCTCAATTTATTTGAAAATTAGGAATAAAAGACCTAAAATCAAAACTAGGTCTCCTATTTCAAAAATATTTAATAAAAATATAAAATATTTTAGGAAAAATTAGCATTAAAATTATGATTTTTCATGATTTTTACATTTAAATCCCTAATAAATCCCAATATTTTATAAAAGTGTCAACAATTTTTAGTTATAGTTGTGGCTCAAGCCTATTCTCGCCTATTGAGTAACTTTACAAAGGTAAACTTAAGCCTATTCGTAACTATAGAGTCTCTGCGTAGTTCATTTTTAGTTGCACTCAATCTTAACCTCAACTATATTAATTTTTAGTGGCACTCAATCTTAACCGCAACTATATTCATTTTTAGTTGCACTCAATCTTAACCGTAACTATAGAGTCACTTTTAGTTGAGACTCAATCCTATGCGCAACTATAGAGTCACTTGTAGTTGCACCTCAAATAAATATGAAACTAAAAATATGCTTTAGTTGCAAATTTTTTTGGCCCCAACTAAAACAATGTTCCTATAAGTCACTTTTCTTGTAGTGTTATTTTTTATGGGCTTTAGTTCATTCTCTTTGATGACTTTTCAACTAACTCTCTATATAACCATTTGTTTAGCGGATCCCCAATGTTATCCATGGACCTTACATAGTCCAAAGAGATAATCCCAATTGGGAGTATTTATTTGATGATATTGTGGCTACGATGAATATGTCTAGATTTACCATTAGCAGATTTACAATATTGTCCATACTGTTTTGTACTCTACCAATAGCAGATTGACTATCACAATATATGCATATTGGAGGCAAAGCCTTTGACCACCTCAAAATATCATTTAAGAATTAATGTAACCATTCCGTCTCTTCCCCATATTTGTCTAATGTTATAAACTTGAATTCTACTGTGAATTTGGCAATAACCATTTGTTTTGAGAATTCTCAAACACTGATATACTTCTCAATGTGAACACATAACTACTTGGGTAAATCCAATCACCACAATGTTATTGGATTCATATTCAATTTCCAAGAAAATGTTAGTTCCAATAACTTAGGATCTTTACCCAAGGTTTTAAGTTCGAAACATTTTCTTTGGCTCCAAAACTATCAAACCACTTGTTTGTTTGGTTCCTAGAACATTTATTTCCAATTAAAGGAGATTTTTTTATTTTAAAAAAAACCCTAAACAACTATTTTCCAAATCAATGTTCCAAACATTATTTTTGAAAAAGGTTCCTCTTTTTTTCAAGACACTTTATCCTTTTTTTTTTTTATCTAAAAAGGAAAATATATGCCATTTTTTGGGTTTTTTCCCCACAATCTTTTTCCATTATTTTCCTTGGAGAAGAATTTTTTTTCCAAATAATATTTTCCATTTTTCCCAAAGAAAAGATTCTTTTTTTTTTCTCAGATTCGCCTTCTTTATTGGTGCATTGAGATATTCACCTTCTTCATTGATACATTGAGATTTCCAAGGCGTCTATCTCCCAAGATAAAACAATTGTCGAATGGTCAACAAAAGCACTTTGATGTCATTCCGACGAACTGAAAATGTGTTCGTTTTATTACCAACATAAATAGAAAGACAAATAGAAAACACGACTCGATAAACTTGAGTACTATATTCTAAAAAACTCCGACATCCTTATATATAGAAGTGGAAACTCGATCAAGTGACTTCCGAAATGCCAAAGGGTTTGGCTTTCCAGATACTCTTGGAATTTTAAACTAACTCCTAGAATTTTGAATCGATCGAAGGAATTTATTAATTTCATTCACATTTTCTAACACCCCTTTGAATAAAAAAATGTAGATGATATTAGGATATAAATTAAGTGACAATGAAAATAAATCACTCCATTATAACTTTATGAAAAGTACATATCTTGTAATTACAACATTTATAAATGTACATGGACCAAGGCTTATCACCTTTTGTTAAAAGATGCATACTTTCTAAACACAATTAAATTTAAACATAAATGTCGCATCCACCATTCCAGAAAGGTTTTTTTGGATGTTAAATGACTTAATTCTAGAAGCACATAATAAATCGATTTCCTTGTATAATTGGAAGTAGATAACTTAGTTACTGGCTTCATGTTTCCTTGTGTCATCATCTTTAAATCATAATTTAGAATTAAAAATATATTTTTCTTTTGATAATATATAGTGAGAACCATTTTTTATTTTAAATTATATTTTAGTTATTTTTGTATTTAATAGTAGATTTTTCAAGGTATAACTCTTTTCTTATTGACATATACAAATTTTTATTTACCTATTTTTATTTTATCATGAAATTGCAGTTATAAGTATAAATAAAAAGTTAGTTTTTTTCTTTCTTAGTGGTAAAATAAAGATACTAATCCTACGTATTCACCTTCTAATAAATTAAATTGAAAATAGGTGCATTGGAAGCCTACCCTCATTTTTTTTCAACTTTTTATTTATTAGCCTTTTTTCTTCAAGCAAAGAAATGTACTTTTTTGGCCATTTTTGATTTGAAATCACCCATCTACACCTCTTTTTATCTTTTTTTTTTTTATCAATAAAATGGCTATTCCACACATATTCAGGTATTTATTTATTTTTTTCGTGATTTAATCGTTACCTTACACTACAAGAAATTAACAGTTTACTTATAACATTTTTGTAAGCAATAAATGAAAATTTTTAGGTAATTCAGTTTACCTCTATTGATTTCCTACGGAACATAGTTGTAGGTAATATCTTTGTCGGTAAAAAAGATTACCTACAAAAAGTGAAATAATAGGTAATTACTTCTAGACTTTTAGTTGGTAAATGATAGGTAATTTTCATGCCATATTGTGGACCCGCATTTTTCACGTAAGGCCCCCACTGGAGCAGCGAGACTCGCTTGTGTTGTTGAAAACTATTTAAAAAACTATTTGAGTCGCCACTTATTTTTGTTTTTATTTTAAAAGGGAAAACAAAATAAGAAAGAAAAACCCTAAATGTGACTCATGATAAGAAAAGGCAGGTATGGGAAAACTGAGTCTAGGTCCGAGGGTCAGGTTACTTATCGGGAAGGTACGATGGAAGGTGAAGACTCTCTAAGCCCCTAAAGCCTGCCCTACTTAAACAAACTAAAGAAAATATGACTTTCGACTAATCAACTAATGAATAATCGAAGATAAACAATAACAATACAAAAGCAAGCAAGATATATATAAATAAATAATCACAAAGTCGATGAGAAAATGTAAAATTGACTCCGCATGTTAGAAGCGCTACCAATTGGGAAACAAATGTTAGTGTAATAACAAAATACAAACTATCTACATTCAATTAGGAAATTATAAATCATATGCGTCAAATTATTTATTAAAATGATATATGGAATGTCGGGCCCCACCCAAACCCATTTATATATACACAAATTAGCTCCCCAAGATTCCATTTTTATTGAATTGTAGAATTAACCGTGTGTTTGAGATTTTTGAAACCTAGCTTGAAATCAAGTTTTGAAAATTGGAAGTTTTAAGTTGAAATTTGAAATTTGAGATTTTTTTGGGACTTGAAATTTAGAAATCAGGAATTTTCAAAATTTAAGACTAGGACAACTGAATCTTGAAATTGAGATTTGAAATTTGAAATTGATCGCTTGAATTTTGAAATTATGAATTTTGTAAATTTGAAATTGGAAATTAGAAATTGTGGAATTTGAATTTTGAAATTATGACAATTTAATTTTTGAAATTAGGAATTTGCAATTTTGAAATTGGACATTGAAAATTGAAATTTGAAATTTGAAGGACTTAAATTTTAAAATTGAAAATTTGAATTTTAGAAAATGAGAAATTTGAAATTTGAAATTTGAAATTTGGACATTTAAAATTCAGAAAAAAAATTGGGGATTTTATTAAATTAAGGGTGGATGATAGTCCATATGTTAAGGAAAAATAAATTGAATTAAAAAAAAACAACAACCAATTTAATTAAATAAACAAAAAGCAACAATATAATTACAAGGAAAATAAAATAATAAGACTATAAATTAAATGACTAATATAATATATATACAAGACAAATAAAAAAACTATATAAAGAAGAATAAAGAAAGTCGAAAAAAACACCCGTAGACGGTAGTTCCTCTCGACCGAACCGCTTCTCGTCGAAATTGCTCTCCAGTTGGATTGTCTCCCAAAATTGCCCCCGAGCCAAGATTTCCTCCAAGACACTCAATCTTTTAAACTTTGAGACCACTTAGGACCTCCCACTCAATGTGGGAAAGACCCATAGCCTCCTTAAGAAAATAAATTTAAGGAACCATTACACCTAAATTATATGTACCAATGCCTTAATCTATTCTCTAAAAAAATATTTAATCAAGGGCCATTAGGGTCTCCAACCTTTTTATGATGGAGCAAGCATATGGTTTTCCTTTCTCCTCCCTTCCAAAATCAAGTGAGAGGACCCTTTATAGGGAAAGTGGAGACCCCTCTCCCTTTGTGGTTTCCAATGTGGGATTGCCTCCCACAAAGGAAAAAACTTGGCCTCAAAATGGGGTCCACCTCTCTCCCTTGTAATTTTCCAATGTGGGATTGCTTCCTACAAAAGAAAGAAAAGAAAAAAAAAAAAAAACTAACTTCAAAATTGGGGGTTCATGTGCTGGACAGAGTTCATGATGCCAGAATGGAAATCACGAACAATGAAGTAAAACAAAGGTGTGAAAAGTGAGTGAAGTGAGATGAACTCTATCGAAGAAAAAGACCCCAAAAGTGTCAAAGAGGGACACTAAAGCAAAGACAAGAGGGCCCTAAACACCCTAAAAGTGGACAAAAAAAAAAAAAAAAAAAAAAACAAGATAACCTATAGTCCCGCCCATGATATAGATCCAACCTCCATCTAAGAAGGTCCTCTCAAAGGTCAAACCTGTATCGAAATCTGAAACGAGCGGAAGTCGGCCCGCCCATGGGTACTAGAATGGTCATGTGTACTGTATAGCGATCAACACCCGTCATGGAGAAACTCATGAGCTAGTTGCCGAGTACGTGGCCAACCGAAATAAACCATGTGATCAAAGTGTGCGATGATAATGGCGATATATATCTCTGATAGAGATGAAATCTGAGAGTTCTAAACTATGGTGAAGGCATCAGAATGTCTGGCCTGCTGTGCTAGAAAATGTGATGCAAATGAAGTATGAACATCTGATCCATATGAAGGCGAAGTCTGAACGCCTGATACGCATAAAACAAAGTCTGAACGTCTGATCAGCTGAGCTAACGAATGTGATGCAGATGAAGTCTGAACATCTGATCCATATAAAGGCGAAGTCTGAACGCCCGATATGCGTAAGACGGCCCGAACGCCGACCGCCAGGTTAGCAAATGGGATGCGATGAAGTCTCGAATATCCGATCCATATGCGAAGCTGCGGTCCGAACGCCCCAATATGAAGAAAACGGGGTCCGAATGTCCGACCGTGTTAGCAAAATGTGTGGATGTATGAAGTCCAACATCTCGATCCATATAGGATAAGTCCGAATCGCCCGGAGGCGCAAACGGTCCGAATCGTCTGACCACAGACTAGCAAATGTGATGCGCATGAAGTCCGAACATCCGATCCATAGAGGCGGGTCCACGCCCGATATGCAAGACGAAGCCTGAACGTCCGACCTGCTGTACTAGCAAATGTGATGCAAATGAAGTCTGAACATCTGATCCATATGAAGGTGAAGTCTGAACGCCTGATATGCAGAAGATGAAGCCCGAACCGACCGGGCCAGACAGCAAACGGATGCAATGAAGTCCGAACATCCGGGTCCACATGAAGCGAAGTCTCGAACACCGATATGCGTAAGACGGTCTGAATGTCCGAACGTATGATTCATCAGTTAGAAAAATGTGATGCGATGAAGTCCAACATCTGATCCAAATGAAGGCGGTCGCCCGCCGATATGCGTAAGACGGCCCGAACGTCCGACCTGGGCCAGACTAGAAAATGTGATGCAAATGAAGTCTGAACATCCGATCCATACGAAGGCGAAGTTCAACGCCCGATATGTAGAAGACCTAAGTTTGAACGCCTGACGGATTTATGCTAGAAAATGTGATGCGTATGAAGTCCGAACATCCGACCATATATAGGCGAGTTCGAACACCTAAGTCAAGATAGTAAAGCGGTTGTAGGGTATGCCCCAATATGACATCCAACATAAACATGACGAAGTCCGAAAATGTCATAGCAATGGCTCATATCATCGATAAGAACTGTCTGGACAAATCGACCACCTCCAAACGATCCCGAACAATAAGGGGTATGCCCTAGTGTGGCATCTATTAAAACATGATGAAATCCCAAAAAAATCATAACAAGACTCATCATCTCGATAACAATTGTATTCACAAGCAAACAATTCCTAATGATCCTGGTGGATAAGGGTTGTGCCTAAGTATGACATGTATGCCATCCAATAGAGATGTGATGAAACCCCCAAATATCAAAATATGCCCGACATCTCAACAACTGGCCTACAAACAAACACATTCCAATGATCCCCGACATATGGGGTATGCCCTAATACAAAGATGTCGAGGAATCGGGCCTAAATCTCTCGCATCCCCAATAACAAAAGAATCTTGGGTCATCATCTGTAACCGCAACTAGAGATGGATCCCAACGCCAAAGAAGGCATCTCCCGAAAAAGCCACATAATGTCCGACATCGGTATCAAGTCTCAAATACCTATCAAAGTAGATGCCGCTAAAGAAAACATTAAATCCTATGGTCTCAAAGTGTCTTAAGGACATGGACCGTAATGTGCTTTAGGTGATAAGGTAAAAGAAATGGAAGGAAACAGTCTCAAACACCTAATGATCAACCCCATGCCCTCGCGGTGTGGAATGCCGCATGATAAGAAATCTCATGAGCCGTGATACAAGAACATCCAATGGAAGTGCTAATAACAATGATGTAATGCAAAAAGGTAACATGTGGTATACAGGTAAGATGAAAAGGATGTAAAGTGAAACATCAAACCTCAAACCAATAAACATATGAGGGTGATAAATGTGAAAAATGAGAGGTATGAAGTCGAGAAGATAAATAACAATATGGAAAATCGATGATGATATGGTGAATCTACCCAAATCATCGCATGGGGAAGACATGTCGTCGATAAATCGATGATGAATATGCCACTAACCTGTGAGCCCCTAGGAGAGGATCAACACATTCTATATACCACTAATAAAATCTCAAAGTAAACACATGATACTAGGATCCTAGCCCACATACGAACTCCCACAAGTAATACATACACTAAAGACAATGATCCTCATAAATCCACATACGAACTCAAGGAATACTTATACTGAATACATATACGTGCGCATTTATTTATATATCTTTTTTTCTTTTTTTTTCTTCCTTTTTTTTTTGTTTTTTTGTTTTTGTTTTTGTTTTTTTTTGTTTTTTGCACATAGACTCGAATGAAACAATGAGATAAACTCAATATGGCATGAATGAACATATCTCAAGCACGAAGGTACAATAAAACAACTCCAATGAAATGACATAACTTTCTCAAACTAAAAATCTTCGAATAAATGTCGATGGAATGAGCAAGGACATCACATGACAACCCCATGCAAGTAGAAATGAATAGATCACCAATCTATGGAAAGAATGAGATAGAATGAGAAGTCGAGCAAAAAGAAAGTGGTGAAAACATAGAAACAATGAAATGGAACGAATACAAGGAAGTGAATGTGGTAAGACGATATAAAGAACATGTCAGTTCATAACTCAAGATCCTAAACCAAGGCATCCACACACCAAAGGGCCCCTATCCTGTATGAAAAAAGTGTGGCTATAAGAGAAAAAAATAGGCCAAAATGCGCGTGTGAGGCTCAATAGGCTAGCAATGGTAAAAAAATGAGTAACAAGTGATAAGGTATATGGCTAACCGAAATGATGGCTTACCCATCCTATCACCAAGGCCCCAAACGTAAACTTTTTCTTAATTTTTGATCCACATTGGTTGGCTCGGTGAATTGGTTTCATCTAAGTCCATCAACCATGCAGCTCCTCTGGGGTCAATCATCAATATAAGGTCCGGCCCATCAGTCTAAACTTCCCTCTAGGGTCAAGACTAATCCTCCGAGGACTCTCAAACCAACCGCTCGTCAGAATGGCCCTGGGCAGCTCTGACCTCGCTTGAAAGTGTAGGCCATCTTCCTTTGGTAAGCTCCGACTATGTCGCAGCCTCAATCTCCTTCATCTAACAGCTGTCGGGTCGTCGTGACTGAACCCACTCCGCCTCTCAAATCGCCGTTTGTGGCTACCTCTCTAGCAAGTGATCCCATCTCTATCTCAACGGGCAAACCGCTACGCTTACAAACTGGGAGGAGTAAGGTGTGGCTCCCCGTAGAAGTGCAAAGGAGGTGCGACACCCATACGCGTAAAGGAAGCTTCTCACTAGCCCGAGAAGTCTCAATCATCTTGCGCAAAATCCTCTTAATATTCTTCTGCTCGCGCCTCTATCGCTCCCATTTGTCCGCGCCTAAGTACGTAGACGATCCGGGTGATGCCGGATGCCATATCTCCGTACAAAGTGTCAACCTCACCCCGAAATGCACACCCTATCCGATATCAACTCATGAGGAACCCTATATCCGCATATAATGTGCGACGGATAAAGGTGGCCACTTTGGGCCGCATTAGTTGCGATAAGAAGTGGCTCCACCACTTCTCGCGGAAATGAATCACTAGCGACTCAGAATGAACTCATGACCACTAAGACTTCGCGAAATCTTTCCAATAATATCTATGCCCCAAACTCGAAAACTAAGGTGAGGTCACTGCACAACCTCGATGGTGGAACACGATGAGGATCTCCATGCATCCGACACTCAGACACTAAACTAACAACAACTGGCTCCATGGTCAATAAAAATAACCATCCTCATGATCTTACGAGCCAACATATGTCCTCCCCATGTGGGGCTCCACAAACTCCGCACGACCTCTCTCACGTCTCGATCAGCTGAATCTTGATCTAAGCACAACAATAACACACCATCAGCTGTACGCCTATATAGTGTCTCTCCATGTATCACAAAGCGGGTGGCCAACTGCCTCAAAGCTCTCTTGTCCTTGGCCGTCACAACCTTAGGATATGTGCCATATTTAAGAAACTGATAAATATCATGATACCACGGCAGACCATCATCAAACCCCGATCCGTCAATTAAGCAACAATAAGCAGGAACACTTCTAGTCTCAACTAACAGGGGGCGCACTATTACACCTTCAGGAATGTCAATCATGGAAGCCAAAGTAGCCAGAGCATCGGCGAACCGATTCTCGCGCTCTGTAGGTGAGTGTAGCTCAAGTCGCCAAACATCCCTACTAGTAACTCTTAGCAAGCATGATATGGCCTAAGCTTCACATCTCTCGTCTTCCAATCACCCTGACTGCCTTAATTCACTAGATTAGAATCAATCAATATCTCCATCCTTCTAACTCAGCCCATGCGCCTCTAACCCAAGGATACATGCTCATACTCAACAATGTTGCTTCGCCTTATTAACGATCCTAGCGCCAAACGAACTCGATCTCTTGGATATGATCGCCATGAAATCAATAGAACACCTATCCCATATCCGTAATGGTTAGTCGCACCATTAAAGTAAATGCGCCAAACTGCATAAAACTAGTCACCCCCTACGATCTCTCCCTCATCCGAAAAATCATCAATCACTTTACCGTCAAGAATCGGAAGTGAGGCCAAGTGGATCTCGCTAACACACTCCCTTTTATAGACTTTGAGTGACATAATCGACACTGCACTCCGTCAAAAGTACAAGTCATCTCATAAGTCTCAAGCCACAAACCGGGTCTCTGTCAAATGCATATCTCAAAGGATCTAAATAAGAAACAAGTTGCACGGAATACTCTGTCATGTAATGTCTCAATCTCCGAGTAGCCCAAACCAAAGCTAAGCAGAAGTGCTCAATCATAATGTACCTCGTCTCATACTCCAACATTCTCTTACTCAGATAATAGATAGCTCTCGCCTCCCTACCAAATCATCGTTGGCCAAGCATTTAATCTCTAAAGTCGACATTTGAAATGTATTAAATATAACAAGAGAGGTCAGTCTGTGCACGGGAGGTACCAAAACAGAGGGAGCAACACTTTAATTCGCCTAAAAGCCCGTGATGCACCGATCATCCCAAACCTTAGGTCAAGCTTCTTCCTGTAAGCCTGAAGATAGGCTCACAAGCATCCGCTACCTAACAATAAACCCGGCTTAATATATTGCAACCCTCGCTCTAAGAAACCCTGATCTCGCCCCGGCCCCGTGGGTGGAGACATGCCTGATGATACACGCCTCGATCTTATCGGATTCACCTCAATACCTCTCTCACTAATCATGTAGCCCAAGAGCTTCCCAGAAGTCACTCCAAAAGTGCACTTCTTGGGATTCAGTCTCAATCTAAAGCATTCGATCCTCTGGAAAAAGCGCTCTAGAGTTGCCCAGTGATCTGCCCTATCACGGGACTTCACAATCATATCATCCACATAGACCTCAACATCCCTATGCATCATGTCATGAAACAATGTAGTAGCCGTTCTCCTCGATGTAGCACTCATGCTCTTCAAATTCAAACTGCAAGATGACTCTATAACAAAGAGGTACCCCACTGATGAAAGATGTCTTCTCCCTATCCCCGTGGAGCCATCATAATTTGATTATAAATCCGCAGAATCCATCCATAAAGACAACATCGCATGCCCCGAAGAAGATCTATCAACCAAAGATGTCAATATGTGGGAGAGGAAAATCATCTGGGCTAGCCTGTCGGAGATTTGAAGTCCATTAATAGTCCTCTAACCTTGCTTCATTCTTTTGGGAACAGGGACGACATTAGCCAGCCACTCGGGGTACTGAACCATTGATATGAAGCCAACACTAAGTTGCTTTTGAATCTCCTTCACCTGCAAACTCCATCGAGGGTGTAATCGCCTCAATTTTTTCTTAACCGGTCTAGCATGTGGCACAAGTGGTAGATGATGCTGAACTATAGAAGGGTTTCGAGGCCTGGCATGTCCTCATATGACCATGCAAAAACATCCAAGTATGATCTGAGTAACCTGAGCAAACTATCCCTCTCATCTGCAAACAAAGTGGTACCGATCCTCATCTCTCTAGGTCGGGTTCGCCAGACGCGGTCAACTGCCTCAAGGTCGCCAAAATGAGGTGAAACTTTCATCGCGAAAGCCAGCGTTCGGAGTCGACTCGTAGCTATCATCAAAATCGTGCCATGGCGGCTCATCGCCAATATCATGAATCTTGATGTGGGTGAATGAGGTGCACATGCATCAATATCATCAATAAAAGAGACAGTGAATACCAAATGCGCTCAAATCCATGGGATGAAAAGGTAAGTACATCATCTTAACGTGAGACAACCTCGACAAACATCAAAAGAAAGTGGTGGGTCCACAGCATCGGACTCTCCCACAACATGACCTAGAATATCAGGAGATGCTATATCAACAATAACATCACCCGTAATCGCATCGTCATCTGGAGTAAGAGAAGCATCCTCATCATCCCTCAAAGCAAGCACATGAAAATCACTAAGTGCAGAATCTGGCTCAGGCTGACTAATAACCATCCGAAGTAGCTCCTCATCATAATCATCAGACGACATAACCCCATCAATACCCCCATAATCAGCTATCTCATCAGAAAGCACATAGTGAGCACACTAGACCGCCCAGGGGAAGGAGAAGCGATCAAGGTGGTAGAAGTGTCAGGAGCCCCACCAAGCAACCTAAGTCGTGAAAAAGTCGCGGTAAACAACATGCCGATATCGCAGTGCTCATCAATCAACCACTCGAGACGCGCGATAATGGCTCAAGCCCTCACAAAATAGTCACTTAACCTCAAACTCAGAAGGCGACTAAGAGGATAGTAAAATGGAATGTGATGAAGTCGAGATCTGACCTTCTCCTGGCGCAGCTATGCCATGCATCGAAAATCTGCCTCTACGGGTACAAATCCTAAACCAAAGGGTGGGTCGTGGTCCAAAACTATGATAAATTCGCTACGGCCATGCTGACGACGCCTTAAACCCAAACCAAGCATGTATGACATGCTCCTCATCATGTCCAAAACGACCGTCGCTATGGCTGGATTAAATGACATGCGAGGTACCAATCTCCGACAAAATCCCCGGCTCCACGGTCCGTATCTCATCGTTAACTGATCATAACCAAATCATCACCCCATGGCTAACTTCCACCGGCTTAGAGTCAAATGTGCCCTCCAGATGAAATAGTGATCACTTGACCATCATGAATGAACTTCACCTTCAAATGAAGGGAAGATGGATGTGGCCGCACTATGGATCCAATGGGCGTCTAAAAGTAGGTTAAAGGATACAAGGATCCTCAACCAAATAACCTCGAAAAACAACCGGCCCAATCATCACCGAGTCATAAGGTGCCCATCACCTCTCTACTTCGTACCGGTCATAAGCTCAGCCCGTGTAGATGGCTCAAAATCTGTGGGCCCATATCCTAGAGCAATTGCAGTGGCAAGTGGACAGACATTTAGAGCAGATCCATTGTCTAAGAGGACAGATGGAACACGACGACCTAAACAACCAACTGATATATGCAAAGGTCGAGTGTGGTCTGAACCCTCCGGAGGTAAGTCATCCTCGTGAGAAACAATGCACCGGCCGACCCGCCGTGGAGCATATGTACTAAGCCCTCTCGAGCGTGGTCGTGTCAACTCGAATCCGCCGAGCCTCGAATCAAAGTCTTCTATGGGTGGTGAGGAAGCCAACAACTCCAAATAGAGATAATGGCATGTGTACTGTAGTCGCTTGATGATCTCATCATCATCTCTCACTGTCTCGTCTCTAGTAGTATCGGGATCTACGGTCGGCATGGAATCGGAGGCCAGTTGGCTCCCACCACTCTACCTCCTCCGATAACATATTGGATCCTCTCGGTGTATCAATTGTCCTCGTAGCGGAGTCAAAATAAAAGGAGTAGGAACACTATAACAAGGCAAAGTCACCGGCCTCGGTGTGGTGATCCAAACTCGGTAATGCCCTACAAATAAACGGCATGTGAGTGAATCACAATGAAAATCTCATGAACCCCATCATCGCCATAAATCCATCATCAAATGCCATCGTCCGACCTTGATCATCCCATGACAACATATGGATGCGATCCCTGACTCAACAAAAATCAATGGAATGAATACCTCACCGGAGGAGGAACCGCATGTGTAGAGTAAGCCCAAGGGGGGTTAGAACTGATGCTGGCCGTCCCAACCCGCACACTACCCCGGTCAACTAAGTCCTCAACAACAGTCTCAGCAAACAGACCGATTCAGAGGGTATGTCCAGGGCCCTGATGATAAGCACAATGTAGGTCCATCCGAAAATGAGGGTGAACAACCTGTGGTAATGGCCTCGGTGCTAATGGGCTAAGTAATCCAGCAGTCATCAATGTCTGTAAGACCTCACCCAAAGGCATGCCTAGTGGTGTAAAGTGTCTGAGATGTCTAGGCTTCTGTGTAGGAACTGTGGGCGCTCGGGGTCTAAGATAAGCAATAGGTAGCCTCTCCATAACCTGTGCAGCGTAAACTGGGTGTGGTGGAGTATATGGAGCCGGTAACCTAAGCGGCCGAGGTGGTATGGAAGGTCTATACCGAACCCAACTCGGGCGAGGGAAGTCCCATGCGGTCGTATAGACGAAAAATTCGAGGCTTGGGTGCCTGTGGTTCAAAGGAACCGATGGCTCCTACCTCCCGGTCTACATGATCCGCATGGCTTCTTCCCCCTTTACTATCAAGAGGAAGAATCACTCTATAAATTGGCGCGCCATACCATCCTTGATACCATATAACGCCCTATCAAAGCTCAGAATCCATAATCGGTACGCCCATAAGATGTCTAGCGAACTCGGTCAGAACCCCTCATGATCATGCTAATCCGCTTCCTTCTCGATGGACGATCAATCATCCGAATAACCTTCCTCCAAATCCGAGATGAAAGATGTAGCAGCCCCACGAGCTCCCCGCCTCATAGCCTCAAGCCTTCCTAGTGACACTTATGACAATGCGTCAAAGAGAACCGGCTGGATAAACTCATGGGAAAGATCCTCCCAAGTCTGCCTCCGCGCTGGCATCTAAGGTGGCAAACCAGTCGTGCCACGCTGCTCGCTGACAAAGTGGAACAACATGATCAACTGAGCCTCATCTAAACCCATGCCCCTCATCAACTGACTATATATCCTCAAATGAGTACGCGGACATCCTCTGCCTGTATACCGCTCTATGTCAGGCATCTGAAATTTAGGCGGTAGTGGGTCACAGGTGCACTATCAAATCCATCCCACACATCCATACCCTCTGCAACTCTCAACTGTCTAGCGACCGCTTCTACTCGATGCGATCCTAGAAGCAATCGATAGTCGAATCGAATAGTCGCGATGTGGCCGATCACTCTATAGACCTCCGACAACAACAGGAGTGCCCCGAGGGAGCAAGTGTGGTGCCATCCGAGCCATCGATGGAGGTGGGAGGTGGAGGTGGTGCCCCATGTCAAACCGAGCATCCCCGTGGCCGGTGCCGGGGTCTCGTTGCCTATCAACTTTGACCGAGGCCGAGGCCATGTATCAGATCCCTGAAAGGAGCGACACATAAAGAAGTTGCCTAATAACCGTCAGATGTTGATCCATACATCCGTTTGACCGAGCGAAGACACACCTACTCCTCAACTCTAACTCCAAAAGATGGTCCCACCCGTGTCGTGAATCCTAAAGTGTAAGCTGCAGAATAAATAGCTGAGTCCATGTCGAACCAAAAAAGAACGCTGCTATAATGAAACTGAAATAAGCAGTCCATCACTATGCACAAAACTGCCCCACTGAAACTCAATACTCTGATAATCTCTGTATACCCTAGAGAGGAAACCAAAATAGAGGAATCTGGATCCATATCATGACAAACCGTCCCGAAGGCCTGCGATGCACCCACGTGTAGGATGGAGTCCTAACTGCAGGATCTAAACCTCAACCTGTAGTCAATGGTGGCTCTAAAAAGACGCGGCAGTAGTCTTAAAGGGGTCCCTAGTAGGAGCGATCGTAATTCCTCTAGCTGCACATTAACCTCCACGTCTCCGAAGAGACGGCGCCCATGCAAGGTGGCCAACTCCACATGCACTTCCTCGACATCCCAGGGGGCAACCTATGGTAAAGGCTCTCACTACTCTTAACGCTCAAGAAAAAACTAAGTGTACAGTGTATGTGTGGGTGCATTCGAGAAACCTAAAGGACATCTAAACCAAAAAATGCACACCGGTCACAAAAGTATCCTAAAATCTAGCTCTGGACTATACAAGTCTTCGAAGATCGGACTCTCAAGATCAATATGTCTACCACCCCAAAATGCTCACAAACATTAATATAGCCCATCACTGGGACCTTACCCTAGTCACTAGCTCCTACGAAAAGCAAGCAAGGAGCAACAAGCTCCAACTAAGAAAACACAAAACCAAGAGACACAAAGTTGACCGAGACTCAGAGGTTCGAGATAAGGGGATACATGCACCCCACATAGACATGCGACAAGCAATCATGCAGAGAACGGTACTATGCAATGTATAGCCATGTGCAGTAGAGCATTATCCATATCTACACATAATCTAAGTAAGAGTATAAGATGAACATGATGTGTATATAACAAACAATAAAAACAAGTAACATAACAAGATGAATGTAAGAATCGACCGACGGTCACCAATTAATGATTAATGATACAACAATTAGACATATGAAAGATACAATCAGCTAGTCAAAATTCTCAATGTGCTATACACAAAAAGCACAAAAAGAAGTATCTATCAATCAACCAATCAAACTCCACATTTTCCCTAATTTGTATTCAAGCTTGACCCTCACTGTCCCTAGTGGAGTCGCCATTTTGTGGACCTCGCATTTTTCACGCAAGGTCCCCACTGGCTTATGAGACTCACAGGTTGGAAACCATTTAAAAACGGTTTGGAGTCACCACTTATTTTGTTTTTATTTTGAAAAGTGAAAACAAAATAAGAAAGAAAACCCTAAATGCGATCCCGATGCTAGTGGCCACAGGTCCGGGAAAACTGAGTCTAGGGTCCGGGGGTCGCCACATTTATCGGAATGGGATGGAAGGGAAGACCCTCTGCTCTAAAGCCTGCCCTACTAAACAAACTAAAGAAAAATATGGCTTCACTAATCAACTAATAAATACCATGACAAGCAATAATACCACAAAAGCATGTAAGAGATATATAAATAAATAATCAAGCAAAGTCGACATGAGAAAATTGCGCACTGACTAAGATGTTAGAAGCGCTTACCAATTGGGAAACAATGATGGTAATAACAAAATACAAACTATTCACATTCAATTAGAAATTTGTTATAAATCATATGTCAAATTATTTATTAAAATGATATATGAAATGTCGGGCCCCACCCAAACCCATTTATATGTTACACAAATTAGCTCCCCAAGATTCCATTTTTATTGGAATTGTAGAATTAACCGTGTGTTTGAGATTTTTTGAAAACCGGTTTGAAATTGAAGTTTTGGAAAATTGGAAGTTTTAAGTTGAAATTTGAAATTTGAGATTTTTTTGGGACTTGAAATTTAGAAATCAGGAATTTTCAAAATTTAAGACTAGGACAATCGTGATCTTGAAATCGAAAGATTTGGAATTTGAAATTGATCGCCAATTTTGAAATTATGAATTTTGTAAATTTGAAATTGGAAATTGGAAATTGTGGAACTTTGAATTTTGAAATTATGACACTTGATTTTGAAATTTAGGAATTTGCACTCTTGAAATTGAGACATTGAAAAATTGAAATTTGAAATTTATACTTGAATTTTAAAATTGAAAATTTGAATTTTAGAAAATGTAGAGAATGAAATTTGACATTTAAATTGAGAAACAGAAAATTCAGAAAAAAATTGGGGATTTTATTAAATTAAGGTGGATGATAGTCCATAAGCATGTTATGAAAATAAATTGAATTTTAAAAAAAACAATAAATCCAATTTAATCAAATAAACAAAAGCAACAATATAATTACAAGGAAAAATAAACTACAAGACTATAAATTAAATGACTAATAAAATATATATACAAAGATAAATAAAAAAAACTATATAAAAGAAGAATAAAGAAAGTCGAAAAACCCGTAGATTCGGTAGTTCCTTCTGGACGAACCGCTTCGTCGAAATCGCTTCCAAGTCGGGATTGTCTCCCAAATCGTTTCCCTTGAGCCAGATTTCCAAGGCACTCAATCTTAAATCCTCAGACCACTTGTGACCTCCCACCTCAATGTGGAAAGACCCATAGCCTTCCTTAAGAAATAAATTTAAGGAACTAATATGACCTAAATTATATAGACCAATGCCTTAATTTATTCTCCAAAAAATATTTAATCAAGGGCCATTAAGGTCTCCAACCTTTTTTTAGTGGAGCAAGCCTATGGTTTCCCTTTTCTTCCCTTCCAAAATCAAGGGGGAGAGGACCCCTTTTATAGGGAAAGGGAGACCTCTCTCCCTTGTAAATTTCCAATGTGGGATTGCCTCCCACAAAGGAAAAAAAACCTAAGCCTCAAAATGTGGGGTCCACACCTCTCTCTCAGATTTTTCCAACGCGGACAAGCTCACAAAAGAAAGAAAAGAAAAAAAAAAATCCTAATCCTCAAAATTTGGGGTCTACACATATTTTATTGGAAAATTGACTTACCTACTGTTTTTGTTGGTAATTTTGTAGGTAAATTTAGTGACTAGTTTATTGTCGGCAAATTTTGTAGGTAATTTACATGCTTTTATCACTATATTGTCAGTAATCTATAAGTAAGGTGACTGCCTAACTTTAATCTATAAGTAAGATGACTGCCTAACTTGTTAATTTAATAGGTAATCTATAGATAAGTTGGTTGTTTAACTAGCTAATTTAGTAGGTAATATATCTATAATTTGTAGGTAATTGCGGTAATTATATATATTTTTATAAATTTAATATATCTATAATCCTTCGATTAAAACATAATAGATTTACAAAAAGTAATTGATATATTATTCATAATAATAATAAAATCATAACAATAGTGCAATTAAAATATTCAAATTACATAAAACCTATCTAGAAAGTGAAGCTAAAGTATAGTCTTAAACTATAAAATAGGCAATAATAAAAAGTTACAAAACATGTTCACAAAGTATAACGTGATAAAATGAAACCATCAAACAACAATAGATACTACTTTGGAATTACAATGTCACCATCGTCATTTGTATCATCATCATAACCATGGTCAAAATCAAGACGCGTAGGCGCTAGGTGTGGTCGTTGGGCTCTTGACATTTCATCAACACGCTATAATAATTGTTATATTAGGCTCTGTTTGATAAACTATTGAAAATTTTCAAATCATTGAAAATGAAAATTTTCAATGGTTTTAATTTTGCAATATGTTTGATAACAAAATTTTGCGTTCTTTAATCGAAAAATTTTAAATTTAAAATCGGTTGAGAATTATAAGTAGGTAAAGACCTACTTATGTGAATGTAGAATTCTAGCCAACAAAAAATTTTAAAATGAAAATAAATTGACCAAAACTCCTTATAAATAATATAATATTTTGCAAATATCTCTTCATCGCTCTACCCTACATCTCGAATCTGTACCTAATCCGACCCTAATTAAAATATTTTGTGGAGTGATATTATTTTACAATAATTAATAATTGTAGTGAAAAAATAAAATATTATTAGAAACTCTATTTATTTTGGATAATATGTAATTTTAATGATAATAAGGGCGCATTATGTAAAATACATAATTTTCAGTATTCAACATTTACAGTTATCAAACAATATATTTATCTTCAGCATTCAATTGTTAGTAACTTATCAAACAATTTTTACAGTACAGATTCAATACTTATGAAATTCAGCACTTAATTTTTTAGCACTTAATTTTTTCATTTTATCAAACAGGGCCTTAGTCTTCGCAAATCAAATAAATGTTATGTTAGTCTTCGCAAATCAAATATCCATTATGTTAGTCTTTGCAAATCATTGATCACCTCCTCTCACGGTGCAATCTTCTGGCCTAGTATCTCTTGAATTCGCCTACATTCCTCGTTGAGAAGAAGGGGACATAGTTGAAGTTGAAGCAACATTAGTCCTGTAGTACATAATAGCTTGGGACCCAAGACCATAAATTGTACTATTTTGTTGTCTACCTACAATATTGAAAAATAAGTCATTTTTATCTACACCGGATTGTGTTGCACTCTTCGTAGCATCTTGGTTAAAATTTAAAACAATAAGAATATCATAATAAGGTTCAGTTCAAGAAAGCCACACATTAATCAAATTAATTAGCTTACGTTGACAAATTTAGACTTTATCAATAAATAGCCTTCCCATTACTTTTGGCAATGAATAGCCTCAAAGTGCTGGGCTAACATTAGAGTTTATCAGCCTAAATATATATAAATATAGCAACAATAACATAAGTATCAGTGACACCCCAAACCCCGGGGGTCCGTTGACAACCCGTCAACCTGTGGAATACATGTAGCTATTGAGTACCTCAAATGCCACAAATTGAGTGTCTCATTATCCGAGACTCAAACATGAGTAAAAATGGCACATCGGGCCCATACATCCATACTCATCAAAAATTCATCGAACTATATTACAATAGTTTCAAGAGTTTAATTACACTCTTATACAAAACACATATCAAAATGAATTGTTTTAATACATGTTTTACAAAAACATAAGCCAAAGCCACATTTCGAATTTCTTCTCAATATCGGCCTCTAGCGAAAGGCCTCCCTATATACTCTATAATTGAAAGTGGATCCTAATGACGGGGCGAAAGCAAAGTCCAGAGAGTAACCCTACAAAGGCTACTTGTTGATTTATTCAAAGAACACATACAAATTTATGACATTATTACCAAAGGACTATTAATTAATCCCCGGCAACCTTACCATAAAACTTGTTAATAGACCAAAACGTGTATACAAGATTCACAGCACTGTTACCCAAGGACTATTAATTAATCCCACGCAACCTTACCATAAAACTTGTTAAAATTATAATAAGTAAACCAAAAATCTCCTAGAGTGAGTCATTTTCAAAGTTTGGTTTTGACTGCACTCGCAAGTGCACAAATGCATAAGTATTAAATGATTTAAGTCTCGCATATCGAGATCCCACAAGGATCTCAAGAATTTAAATCAACTACAATCGACTACTCAAATTCTATACTATTTGACGACAAAATGATAATGGGGTTCCAAAAAGATTCGTGATGTCGGAAAATTGAAAGAACAAAAGAAAATAAATCGAACTAACCAACAAACCGAAGATACAAAGAATAAAGAATAATGAATTTCTAATAAAGAAATGAATACTGAACAATTATCCTCTAAGACACATCAAATAAAATAGTTATAGTGAACTATCAATTCCTGTAGTTAATTCTGATTAAATTTCTTGAATATCTCACGTTTCAAAATCTGTCCAAGGCATTGTAGTGCAGCTGGATCTCTCCACACTCCACATTTCATTATCTAATTTATGAACTGATTCTCTCGAATACAGGAAATTAGATAACTACTTTTAAGAAGGACTCCCTTAATCTGGGTATTTTTCTTTTGCAATACTTCATACCCAATTTATACTCAGAACCTTAACCTCCCAAGTTATCGGGTCACATATAATATAACTTCTGGGACGCTCCTCCTCTAAATTAGAATAGATCAACCTTTCCTTGATTAGATCACGGCTAACACGGGATTGGCCTCACTATACGAATTGAGGTGAACTCTTTGCTGGTTTAAATAGATAACTCCTTCGACTCGTTCTTGACTTCAAGTGAGACGAGGATTTATCTAAGTGAACTTACAAAGCTCAACAGATCCCTAATAGCAGGTTAGTTTACCTTCAAAGAAATGTACACTGCTCTCAGGAATGTCTTCCCGCGGAGTCACCAGAGAGACCTCCTTGGCAGAGCAATGACGCAAATCTTAACGCGTATAAGAAACCGATATTCTGATCCCAAGACAATAAACCCAAAAACTGTGGCACCCCTTAATCGAAATTAACAAACCGGCCGGAAACGACTATGTGAAAGATAAATTCGACTAAAACTTCACTTAATGGAAGCCGATTCAATTGATCGGATTACGCGAATACGCATTTTCCGATCATAAGAAAAACCGCACTTGGTAAATCAACAATCGAATTTTAAATTTGTCCTCGAATCTCAAATATTTCAGATAGTAATTAAAAGAAATCAAATCAGATTCACTTCACCTCAAACGAGCAACATCCATCAAGGAAATACAAATCTTAAAATCAAAACACGAGAGCATAATCGCTTCTAAAATGGACGGAAAAATAAGAAAAATAAAAAGAAAAGAAAAGAAAAGAAAGAAATGAGCTAAAGAATCCGTGACTCCTCCGTCTGCGGGCCGCCGTTACTTTATCGAAATGGATAGCCAAGCAGATTTATAGTGGTTTCAATCGGGCCCTAATCCTAATGTAGCCTGGTCAGGATTTTGTGAGAATCCAGCCCAAGTCATCGCCTGCCGCGACTTCAACGCATTTGGCCGCGACATCAACTACCAAGTGTAACCTCGATTTATCATTCTCGGCGTCGCGCATATCAATATCTTTACGCGGTCACTTTGCGAAGCTTCAACCTTCAACCGAAAGCAGTCCGTGTCGACTTCAATCCTCATGTCGCGACATCGCCATGGCTTGCATTCTTCATCATGGTTTTTGATGTCGTGACTTCAAATTACTACCGTGATGCCAGCCTCATTTCCTTCTCGCCTTCATCCGTTAGCCTCGATGTCGCGACATCGATCTCACGTCGCGACATCAACTTTAAGTCTTTTTGTAGTCTTTAACTTCATTTCCTTCGCATGTCGCGGATTCTGATCCCATGTCGCGGCATCACTCTATGTGTTTGAAGACCTCTACCGTTGCCTCGTGTCACGACTTCAATCTTCCACGCGACATCACCGAGTTCCGGAAGAAATTTCCATCACCCAAACCCTCTCCTACTTCTTCAAGGTGCTCGCTTGTCGCACGATCCCTACCACGACATCACTCTTGTCGCTGACCTCACGATGTCAAGGCGACGCTGCCTCTTAGCCCCGGTTACCTTCAACCGCTTATTCGTAATCGGGACCGTCGTGGATCTCAGATCAAATTCCTTCACCCTGCTTGGACTTCGTGAATCCGACCGTGCACACCCCAAACCAGATCAATGAACCCACCCACTGTTTACGCTTCGCTCCGCCATTCGACCGCACTTTTCCTCCACTTAGCGGTCGTATTTTTCTTACTTTCTTTCTCTCTTCCCGCTAATAAATAATTTTGTGAGTTTCTTCATATTTCAGATATTAATCATTCATTTCTAGATGAAAATCAAATTAAAAATGGACTAAAATAGATGACTTCCTTTAAGCTCATCAAACTCCCCTAAACTTAAAATTTTGCTTGTCCCCTACAAAGAAAAAGAAGCAATTGTTTGTCCTCAAACAATAAGGACATTTTTTTCTGTTTTATTTTACAGTCTTTATCTGTCTACCTTTCCAATCTAGAACTAAAAGATATCACTGTTAACTTAAGTTTTAGTTTTCAGATCAAAGAACTAAGCATGGTATACTTTTATTACAATATTTCTTGAGAAACTAATGTATTTAGACAGTTCATTTATCAAGTCATACTCTGTGTGTGTGTGCAAGTCAACAATCCTTCTCAACTTCTTCTTAGTTTTAGTAAATCTTCTGGGAGTTTTCTTAAACTGTTTATTAAGTCCCATATGCTTGTTTTTCATATTGATCTCCACTAATGTAGGTGATTCCAACCTTCAAAATCAATCAGGTCTTTTTGGCTTGTAATGTTAGGCTTGGAAAAAAAAAAAAATAGGATGAATGGAGTTTTTAGGTTGAGATTACCCAATTCTTTTTCTTTTCTCCTCAACTGCTATTTCCTCCCCCAAACTTTATGTTTGGGATTCTACCTTGAATTTATTCTTTTCAAAGCTGTATGCACCCAATTTTCTTCCACTTGATTGGGAATTTTTCCTTCTAATCGCTTCCTTAGGAATTATGCTATGTTTTGTCTTATCAAGTTTAACACTCTTAGCGAACTTTGGGTTAGTAGCTCCATACTGTGATGGTATTAGGTGGTACTAGTGCTGAAACACCCCTAAGAACTTAATTGTTCAAGAGAGTTGTGCCACAAGACAAAACTATTCTTTTAGCTTTCTTTCCTCAGATTTCCTCGTCTTCGATCTCTCTTCACCTTCTCCGTACATCTCTCATTTCTTTCCCTAATCTAACTCCCAAACTTCATCTCTTCCTCCTTTTTAGTTCTTGGTCATCATAGGTTCTTATCGCGCTTAGTGATAAAGGATGGCTCGGGCTTTCTATCACGATTTTGGAATACATGGAATATCTCGCTCAAATTCAGGATCGTGTATAAAGTATATAGCGTGGCTGGAAAAGCCTAAACTGCTCAATAATGGCCTCAGATCATTTTCGTTGGTTGTTTTCAATCTAGGATTTCGCCTCAATCAATATTCAAACCAGTTCTAGGACTGTGGATTACAATCAATCTCTTAAAATTTTCCACTTTACCAAAGTTTCAAAGGTGCCGTTGATCGAGGTGTATTATTTCCTTCAAGACTAGGTTTATTCACTGGCCTACTTACATTAGTTTACCCGAGTACTTCGTTATATCGTAATTAACTAATCTTCGATTTTTCAACCCAAACCGAACTTGGAACAAACAAGACATACTCTTAGTTTCAGCCATTATTCATGTTCTCCATTCTTTCGCATAAATCAATAGAACGTATGTTATTTTGATTCTACAGAAAATAAACTAGTACAGGAACACAATCCATACATCATGATCAACCAATTTGTAAATCAACAGAATTTTATTCAAATATCAAAATAAAGATTTCGATATTTCACCAACTGTTCATTTACAATCATTCTTCACTAAATTCAAGAAAAACTCTATTTCCTGATCTAAAATCCTATCTCTTCTCCAAAATGTTGCATCCCCTGCCTCAAAATTTGGTTCTCCAGACCTTGAGCTCCTAATGAGTGATTTGGCCGTTAATAAGGTTGTGCAACAAATCAGGGTCGCTTCACCTTTTATTCGGAGCTGATCGATGGATTCTAACTAATCCATATTCCCTTCCATCCACTGCTGGATGAAACCACGTTTTATGGAACAAATGTGCTGAGACTCGGGTTTGTTTTCCGATTCCACCTGCTCCATAAAAACAAAGGTTCGCTATCCTTGGACTCTTTTTCTGTTCTCATCTTCCCTTCTCTTCATTATTTCGCTTGTTTCTCTTCCTTGCTTCTCCTATCCTTTTATAGTGAGTTGCGTCTCTTGGGAAGAACAAGGTCATTTATGATTTCCTTCAATTCTTTTATGGGAAGATTAAATGAGATTCTTCTATTTATGCCCCTTTTATATTTTCAACTGAGAATTTGGGACTTTTCATGGAGAAATTGGAACGTTTTTCTTGAATCACTTAGTTTTCCTCTCGACATGCTCCTTGAATCGAGAATACTTGTTCCTATGTGATCGATTAAATCAACCTGTCAATTCCTCTGCTTCTCGTTTTATTACTATTTACTCTCGCATTAATTGAAATTTTAGGGTGAATTGTAGTTCCATGGATCTTGAATGAAACTAGACACTAAGTTTAATGCTTTGACATTGCCTTTAGAAGTTAATACATTATCTAATGAGCAATAAAGTCTAGACAAGACTTGACTCGAAGTGACGTTATTTCCAGTTTCTAAGTTAAGGACAGAATGTTCTTATTTTGCTGCGACTAAATTCTTACCGATTTGGTTCTCTTTTCCTCTTATTATTCTTCATTCTCTCACATCCTTGGTCAATCCTCTCGAACCCGTGTTATGTCTCAAATCAATAAACAATCTAACTTAAAGCAATACCACAGTTATTCAATGTCATTCACTTCAACAACGTCTCAATTTATTTTTATCATGCAGGAATTATTTCTCATCTTATTATAGTGAAACATTTCATGCAAGATAAAAATAAATTCCCCCAAACTTGCAATCATGCTACTTCAAATATAAAATCCTAACAATTATTTCAACTCAAATGCAATTAAAATTAAAGATAGAGAAAGGAATGAGGAACTCCCTTTCTATTCTATTATGTTATATCAAATTTCTATTCCAATGTGATTTTGTAGGATTCTTTCGTGCAATCTTCATTCTTCCAATAACTCGCTTCATTTTTAGCTTAACACTTCTCACATTCAACCAATGTATCAATGCATCCAAATTGCTTCTATGGTCGATAACTGGGTCCATCACATTTATTCCGTCTTCGCCGCCATTTCTCTCCCCGAAGATTCAGACATCAGTTGTTTTCAGAAGATCCTTCCAAGCTATGATACATATTCTCATCTCCCATGTTCGAATTAGTAGCTTTCCATCTTTGCTCGTAAGTAAGGGACGGAGAATTTATTTCGAAATAAGCCCTATCGCCTCCTCCCCATGTGTTGGGTCAGATTCATATGGTAGGAGTTAAACTATGTCAAGAAATTTTATCTCTTAAAGAGAATGGGGAACAATCGCACTGAATAACTTCGTTTCTCACCATTCAATGAATTGAATTTGCTATTCTCAAAATCGCCCCAAGTGTTCACTGATTTTCAGTGGAATGACCAAATAATTGTCTATTGACCATGGTTATTAGTGCTGTCTGAGCTCAAAATCCTTAAGATCGGACACGGGTTGTTTTATCATACATATGTATCAGGATGAACGACCCATAAGTTCTCCATAAAGTGTCATGCTCTTTCGAGGATCACAATAACACTCGTCAATGCACCGCTTACTCCTTCATCCGTCATGGCCACGTTTCACCTTGTCTTCTTCTTAAGCTCCTTGAGTGTTCTCTTCCAATTCAGTGAACACTGGAATCAGATCAGATCCCTATTTCCTGTGCATTAAAATTTTCCTGAAAGCAAAACACACTCCCATTAATAGGGTTAGCCATACAACAAATATTTTCAACATGGCATATTAAATGTTAGTGGTTAAAATTAATCTAATTTTTGAAAACTATTTTTGTTCTTTTCTTTAAAATGTCCAAATTAGTATTTCTTCTTTTGTCTCGAATATCGATTTAATAAATTCTTTCGGACCCCTGATAATCTAGCGCTTTATAAAAACTTGTTGATGTACTCAAAGAACACATACAAATTCTATGACATTATTACCAAAGGACTATTAATTAATCCCTAACCTTACCATAAAACTGTTAATGTAATTAAAACGTGTATACAAGATTCACAAAGATCAAGTACCTGCTGACTATTAATTGTCCCACTCAACCTTACCATAAAACTTGTTAAAATTATAATAAGTAAACCAAAATCTCCTAGAGTGAGTCATTTTCAAAAGTTTGGTTTCGATTCGCACTCGCAAGTACAGTCGACAAGTAATAAAATGGATTTAAGTCCAGATATCGATCCCACAAGGATCTCAAGAATTTAAATCAACTACACCGACTACTCAAATTCTATACTATTTGGACGACAAAAATGATAATGGGGTTCAGCATTCAGATGCTGGAAAATTGAAAGAACAAAAGAAAATAACTGAACTAACCAACAAACTGGAAGATAAAGAATAAAGAATAATGAATTTCTAATAAAGAAATGAATACTGAACAATTATCCTCTAAGACACATCAAATAAAATAGTTATAGTGAACTATCAATTCCTGTAGTTAATTCTGATTAAATTTTTAAATATTCTACGCTTCAAAATCGTCTAAGGCATTGTAGTGCAAATGGATTCTCCACATCTACATTTCATTATCTAATTTATGAACTCGATTCTCTCAATACAGGAAATTAGATAACTACTTTTAAGAAGGACTCCCTTAATCTGGGTATTTTTCTTGCAATATCATACCTAATTTTATGGACTCAGAAACCTAGCCCTGCTATCGGGTCACAAGGATATACAACTTCTAGATCGCTCCCTAAATTAGAATAGATCAACCTTTCCCTCGATTAGATCACTAGCTTAACACTCTGGATTGGCCTCACTATACGAATTGAGGTGAACTTTGTCGGTTTAAATAGATAACTCCTTCTGACTTGCTCACTTCTGGGCGAGACGAGATTTATCTAAGTGAACTTACAAAGCTCAACAGATCCCTAATAAAGAGTTAGTTTACCTTCAAAGAAATGTACACCGCTCTCGTGAATGTCTTCCCCCCAGGTCACCGTGAGGACCTCCTTGAATTCGCAGCAATGACGCAAATCTTAACGTATAAGAAATCGATATTCTGATCCCAAGACAATAAATCCAAAACTGTAAGTAAATTCCTTAATCAAATTAAATAAACTCGCTTGAAACGTACTTCGCTGTGAAAGATAAATTTCGACTAAAACTTTCACTTAATGGAAGCCGATTCCTAATTATCGATTACTTAAATACGCATTTTCTCCGATCATAAGAAAATCGTAATTTGCAATCAAACAATCGACCTTAAATTCCATTCGAATCTCAAATATTTCAAAGAGAAGTAACGAAAAGAAACAAATCGTGATTCGCCTCGCCAAACGATAACATCCGCACTCAAGGAACACAACGAAAATCGTACCACACGTTATTATTAATCAATAAAAATGACTAAAAATAAGAAAATAAAAGAAAAGAAAAGAAAAGAAAAAGAAAATGAGCTTTCAAAGAATCCAGACTCTCGTCTGCGGGTCGCAAGCTACTTTATCAGCTGATAGTCATAAGATTTATAGGGTTTCTCAATTGGGCCCTAATCCCAATGTAGCCTGCTGTGGATTTTAGAGAATCCAGGCCCAAGTCACTGTTCAAGTCGCGACTTCAGCTTACTTGTCGCGACATCAACTTACTCTATGTAACCTTGATTTGGTCATTCTTGATGTCGCGACATCAATATCTTGTCGCGACATCACTTTATGAAGCTTCAACCTTCAACTCGATAGTCCGTGTCGCTGACTTCAATCTCATGTCGCTATTATCGCCTTATGGCTCAGATTCTTCACTGATGGTTTTGGCGTCGGACTTCAGCCTTCTAGTCGCGGATAAAGAAGCCATTTCCCCTTCAAATTTTCATCTGCTGGTTCCTGATGTCGCGACATCGATCTCACGTCGCGACATCAACTTAAGTCTTTTGCAGTCTTTAACTTGTCTTCAGATGTCGTGACTTCGATCCCATGTCGCTGAAGACGGCTTGTGTGTTCAAGACCTCACTATTGGGCCAGGTCACGACCAATCTTCCGTCGCGACATCACCAGTTCTAGCAGCCTTCCACACCCAAACCTCTCCTAGCTTCAAGGTGCTTCGCTTGTCGCGCCTCTATCCCTTAGTCACGACATCAAATTTTGTCGCGACCACGATGTCAGCGCGAATAGCTGCTCTCTTAGCCTTGCTACTTTAAGTCATGATCCGTGATCGATCACGCGCGACCGCATCAAATTCCTTCACTTTCTTGTGTCGTGACTTAACTGACCGCGGCACACCCCAAAACCCGCATCAATGAATCAGCCAATTGTTTACGCTTTCTCGCTTCCTCGCCATTCGACCGCACTTTCCTCCACTTATCAGATTTTCTACTTTCTTCTCTTCCCGCTAATAACAATTTTGTGAGTTTCTTCATATTTCTGTATATTAATCATTCATTTCTAGATGAAAATCAAACAGAAAAATGGACTAAAAATAGATGACTTTTAAGCTCATCACTACTCCCCACCTAAGTGCACATGCAATGGTCATGCCACAAAATACACATTCCAAACCAGATCATGTCAATCTTAGAATGGAATCTACATGCCATGAATGAGATGCTACTTCTCATGTTCCTGTACCAAGTCCTCACCGACTTCTCTCAACATGCAATTTTCCATGTATGATAACGTTTTCCAAAACAAAAGATTTTTGTTTCAGAATTCAAACTATCGGGACGCCTCCCACAAACCGCTTATTTATAAGCTTATCGATTACCGATTAAACTACTTTATCTCAAAAGTAATGGATACCGATAACCATGCGACTCTCTTGGACGATGTCCCTCAGACCGAGCCCACCCTTAACACCAAACACAATGCTAATTTTTCCCATGCACCCACACCCATTTCATGCAATGTACTAGTGCATAAATGCAATGCAAATATGCCATATCGCTTCATTCATACCATGCCATATATAGAGTGCTATATGTACATGCCTACACATGCATATTTACCTGTGCATCACTGAAAATTATATCGCATGCATATTACCTAAATAAAACATTACGCTTAATGTCGATATTTCTAACACGCAAATATCAACATCATTCACCACACAATTTCAACATATCATTCAATGTCACACAATGATACACTCAAGGATCTTGAATTTCAGATCCAAAAAGAAGCAGGGTACAAATCTGTCCCTCGCAGCCTTGAACCGATCTTGGTTCAAGACATTACACATCTTCGATTCAGGCCATAAATGTACTCAACCTCCTGGGGATCATACCCATTTCCCCCGAAACAAGAGCTCGGAATAAAATGTACTCAACGACACTGGCCTTAGATCACCCACAATTCGTCTTAAATCAATCTTAAACCACTTCTCACTCTGAGAACTGAACCCAATGGCCATTGAATGGCTCTCACGCAAGGAATAACCAAGGTAGGAGAAGACCCTTACCTCTTGGAGTTTGGCTAGAACCCTAGATTCTGGTACCCACGAGAAACTCTTACTACATAGACCAACTTTGTCTCTTGCTTCGACTAGAACCAACGGCCCGATATCCATAGATCTTAGAGAGAAGGTAGAGCTTCTCTCTCTACACCCTCTCTTCAGAAGACCCGAAATCCCAACTCGAATAAGGTAAATCGTACTCGACATAAAATTGTAATTTCGTTAAAAATCCTAATTAATTCTCTAGATCTCGGATGATGAAACGGATTTGCACTCGTTGAACTGCCTTCGCAAATCTAAATGGGCACGTAAAATTTCGTGAATTTTCGAGATACTGACGGGCATCGCTTTTCGAGGCATCGCTTCGTGTCAGAATCGATTTTCGATACGAAAGTCAAGATATAGCACGACTCATGTACCATAAGTGGTATGAGTAGAGAATGATGAAAATGGACGGCCGATATAATGCCGAATATCAACTGGGAAGTTATGGACATAAAGGCCATTAATCTAAATCTAAGTCACTAGGATGACGAAATAGTGAATATTGTCTCCCCTAAACGTTAAAAGAGAAAGAAAAAACGATTTGATATAAGGAGAGATCTGTGAGCCTTTTGAGAGGGCTTTGTAGAGAGCTTTAAACTTCTCTCTAGATTTGCAAGAGATCTGACCGCCTACAAATGTGGGTAAGAAAGAGAAATGTTCTACGCGACAGCTACGCTATGATTCCCGGATCGGAGTGAGTTTCTTAAAACTCCCGAGGTAGGATTTTCTCCCCTACTGGCGTTTTTACTCCCCATTTGCCGTTTTACTAATGCTTCTAGCTGAACGCGCCGAGTGTTGCTGATCTATCCCAAACATGGGACCGAATTATCGAAATTTTTTAGAAACTCTGAGAGGTCGCTTTCAGATGTACCCACGTAGGGGCCGTTTCATTGGGTCAGACATGCGTCGATTTCTTACACACTCACGCTTTCTGGGTGATGCATAGGCCTAAATGGTCGAGAAATCCGGTTCACTAAGAACCAATGTTTGTGGATTTTTCTGAATAAGAATTTAAGGCTTCACTATTCCTTAATAGTGTTCTAAAATATAATTTTCGTGGAAATTATATGTTATTACAATTCGAATCGACTGCTTAGATTGAACATTAGCCCAAGAGCTAATTTTGATGTTCAAATGATAATTACATAACATGTTTGTGTGATTTAATTTTTTTATGCAAGTATATTCATGTTATATATATTTGCATGCGATTAGACTGTATTGAATCTTGGCATACATGTATTCCATATTGCACCGGAACATCCTAGAATATAGGAGTTAGTGCATGAGATTTAGCTCCAGAAAATGATTCTGAGGATAGTCTAAAATGTTAATTATCTGAGGGTAGTCCAAACTAAATAATATATCAACCGTCTGAGCTTACCAAATGGATATACATTCATCTGAGGGTAGTCCACAAACTAAATAATATATCAACCGTTTACGACCCAAATTTGATACACTACTCCAGGGTAAACTCCACAAACAAATAATATATATCAATCAATGAGCTTACTAATTGATATATATTCATCTGAGGGTTGCCCAATTAATAAAACGAATATTCTCATATGAGGCTTAAAGAAATGGAGAGAGCCTGAGGACTCTGATCCGAGTCGGGTCATGTAGACATTCAAGCAGGATCATGCATTCAGTCAATGTGTGTTTATTTTTGGGAACATCAGACCGCACTTAGATGGTGAGTATCCCACTTAGTATGACATTCTCCCATCGAGCTACTGTCCCACGTGGATCCCCTTTACAGTATAGGAGCGTGCGAAGAGATGGTTCGCCCGAGGCTTGTTAAGAAAGCAAGCACTATTACGATACATGTATTAGAACTCTTTAAGTTAATATATGTATTGTTTAAGAGTAAAAATATTTAACCTCGCACCATTGCATAGCTGGTTTCATAGTCGCATGTACATCGAGCACGTTTCAGGCCCAAGTGGCCGTATTGTATATATTTGGACCGTTCGGGGATGGTGATACGCAGCAAGATTTGTGATTCGTGGCAGCTCCCTGCATAAAGGAGACTCGCCTCGATTCTAGTGCGGCGTCTCGGCAACCCGACATCCACTAGATTCATGTCAATATACTCAATCCGACCCCTACGCAGACGTAGCCTGTGCATACGAATACCCAGGAGCTCTGTCGGTATCCATCACCACATGCATGGTTTGATGGAAAATAGGTATATGAAAACCTAGAGATTGGAGGGCTCGGGCTTAGGCCATGTCGAAAGGAGAAACATCACCACCAGGTGGTTTGATGTCGTAGTTTAGGTATGGATTACCTAGAAAATCACGTGATTAAAACTAGGACACTACGTGCACGTGTGTTGAAGTGTTTTGTGTGATCTGATATTTTGAAGTGTGCTTGCATGTTTTGGTTGCATAACATGAATTGTTAAAAGTTATGTGATTGAAATTTTATGAGTTATATGCTCGTTGATAGCATAGGATGATGTGTGGAACATTTTGGGTGTTTACAGTGTGTAAACTTGAACCAAGGAATTAAACAAAATAAGTTCATAAATTTATTTGGTTTAGAGGTGAAGAAATTTAATTTTTAAGGTTTTATCAGGTAAAGTCAAGAAAATTAAATAAAATAAAATTTTCAAAATTTATTTGGGATGTTGGAAAGTGAGAAGAAATTTTAAAGCAAAGAAAATAAATTTTTTCAAATTTATTTGGTTATATGGAGGAGAAAATAATTTTCTAAGATTTTACAAGTGGTAAAATTGAAGAAAATGGAAGAAAATAAATTTTTATAAATTTATTTGAGTGGAGAAAATTTTTCAGTGAAAAAAACTAGAAAAGGAAGATAAATTTTATAAATTTATTTGGTTATGAAGTGAGAAAATAATTTTCTAAGGTTTTATACGGTAAAATTCTAAGAAAACGTTGAACAATTTATAAATTTATTTTATATTAAAGAGCATAAAAATGAGAAAAAAAATGATTTTAAGATTTTAGTGATTTTTCCAATTTCGAAATAATGAAAAAAAATTAATTATTATCGTTTAAAATTGAAAAATATCCGAATTTGGCTATCACCCAAATTGTATTGCAAGAAAATATTGTATTGCAACCTAAATGAAGTGTATTGTGAGATCAGACAGAAGGAAGGTCGAAAATAGAGGACTTGTATCGGCAATACAAAATTGTATCGCAATCCAGTGGGCTAGGCAAGGCCGATCGTATTGCATACAAAGGCCTGCCTAAGCCACAATACAACACTCAGAATTTAATTTACACCCAAGGCTGGCAAAGGGCACCGGGCTACAGGATGGCGCGCGTGGGGCGCGCAGTGGGCGGCAGCGCGCAGCGCAGTAGGCTGGCACGCGCGCGTGTTCGGGCCGCAGGAGCTGCTGGCAAAGTGAGCGCAGCGGGGCGCGCGAGCTGGCGCAGGAGCGCCGGCGTATGCGGCAAAGTGGCGCAGCGCTACGTGGGAGCGGCCTGGCGTACAGACGCCGCGCGCGGCCGGCAAGGACTGCAGACTAATTTTGATTTTCGAACCGCTTTTGACTCCTGATTTTCACAAGACATGAACACTGCTCATCTTGAAATTTTTCGAAAAAAAAATAAAAATAAAAATATTTTTTAAAAATCAAATAAAATCAAATAAATTTTGATAAAATTTTCAAAAAATAAAATTTTTGAAAATAAAATTTTGCTGAAAACAATATTTTACATGCAAAATTCATCACAGATAATTGTTATGTGTATGATTTTGTGGTCTCTGGGCCGTGGTTCATGCCTTAGAGACATCAGATATTGGATGACCACCGCTTAATCATGATCGTGCTGTGAGTTGTGTAGGAAGCTATATGCATAGTGTGATGCGTATAGAAAATAATGGTGAATGCTAAGGTTAGGACCGGCGACCTAGTGGGATTCGGATACCGAACCGGGTGGTCGGGAATTTAATACCACTTAGAAAAAATGAACCTGCCTGCTCATGGTTGTTAAGTCTATCGGGTACGCATATCAAGTAGTTAGACCGAAATGAAAGTTAAATGATTCTTATTGCCATGTAATGGTGTAAATGGCTAGCAGAGGACGAGGACATGTAGACGCCCACTTCCGGCACCGGTCGCACCACCGACACCGACTGCCCGCCGACATTCAACAACGGCCTCAGAGGCCATAAAAAGCCAGAAGGGTCGCATCGCACGGTGCCAGCATAGCGTAGTCGTGAGACCCTAAGAACCCCTAGAGGTTTAGGCGATCATCCTCCGGGAGCATTCACAGGGGAGGAGATCCGGCGGTGGCCACCATTGGTCTGGCGCCGATCGAGAAAGTGTTGTGAGGCTACGGAGATTACCGACGACCAGGATTAGACTAGCTGCGTTCTAGCTAGAGAATGAGGCCCAAATAGGGTGGAAATGGGCAAAGACCTCTAGAGACCTTAGAGAATCCGTGATGCGTGAATCTCCCCTAGGGATTAGGGCGATAATAAGAACAATATCTCAAGGTTGTGAGTTAGAGATCTCGGGAACTCTACTCACAATGGACCTGAAGATTATGGACATGTCAAAGTTCGATGTCATCCTAGGGATGGACTGGCTGATAGCCATTGATCAAGCATCGACAGAGCGTAGGAGGGCTACCGCCTATACAGGATCTGCACTTGTATGGTATTCTGTAAAGGTGCATGACATTTTGCCCCGTACAACATACAAGTCCAAGGTCGGGGACAGCTTAGCTGGCCGGCTAGCGAGCCTTACCTCAGAGGACGACGAGAGACCTGACTTCAGAGCCACCTCGAGCAAAGGTGCTAGTATGTGGATGTTTTTTCCGCATGAGCTACCCGACTACCTCCACATAGGATGTAGACTTCTAAGACGTAGTTACACTGTACTTCAACCATCTCTATGACTCGCATAGGATGGCACCTGGCTGGAGTTGCAGAACTGAGTCCAATACAGGAGCCATCGACAAGGGGTTTATTAGACCGAGCACTTCACCACATGCCGTCGAAGGCGTAAGAAGAGGGGCAAGACCCTTCGACCGTGCATTGGCTACAAACAAATTTGAACGTGGTTAGCGATCCGACCTAAGACTCAATGGTGATCGATGATTTATTTGGATCAAATAGAGGAGGCGAAGTCTACTCCAAGATGGACCTTCGCACCGGTTACCATCAATCGAGGGTTGGGGTGGGAGACATGATCCCTAAGACGACGCTTAGACGCTGCTATGGGCACTTTGAGTTTACTGCGGATGCCTTCTGATCACCGAATGCGCCTACCAAAGATTCATGGATCTCATGCATAGGATATTCCAACCCTATTTGCATCGCCATCGAGTCTTCGATGACACCTCGATCTACTCCCTAGAGTGGGAGCATGAGTATCACTTGAGGATCGCTTTTACGTTTGTCGAGACCATCACCAGACACCAAGTTCAAGAAGTGCGAAGCATCGAGGAGATTGGGACACGCAGTCAACATCGAGTGTTAGCCGACCTAGAGAAGGTCGAGGCAGCGACGCATTGGGAGAGACCGGAAGTCAATCTACGAGATACGTAGCTCGTGGATCACCGGGTATTACGAGAGACACGAGAATGGGTCAAGCTTGGTCCATTCCTGGGGATGTGGGACGGGACTTCGCCTTACTGGATATGGACTCCATGGTCAGGGACTAATTTCTAATTACAGAGAGAAATCGAGGATACATAGAACACTCGGAATACGGGTGTTGGTAACAAGAAGGAGGATTAGTTTTCTCCTAGTTCAGGGAAGAGGTAGAAGACTTCTGCTTCACACTAGTTTCAGGACTAGGGCCAGGATTGAGCATGAGTGACGGGATTGCCCCAGAGACAGGGATCCTAAGACTTTGGTACAACACAATTCAGCTTACTGTGAGAATAGGAGAGTATATTATTAATTCATTCCTCCACACCCTAGCGTAGGGTTGGGAGGAACCGCTTCGCTCAGATGCTATACAAGAACAAGATCACGTATAGGCCGAGGGGCGCAGTGTGGGCCTAAGTCAGGACAGATCGTAGTCACAAGCAGCCTAAGTGTGTGGACCTAGGTGGTAGACCTATTGGTCATGATGTCAGCTCGACATGGATGTTGACAACCATCAAAGTTGTTAGTAATCGAGACCTAGATCTGGTTGTCATACTACACCCGCATTGGATTAGTGGCTTAGAGGTTAAGGCCTTCCTTAGAGAAGCCAAGTGTAGATGTTCTCCCTAAGGTGTAGGGTGAGAGTTACTCGATAGGCTCCGGGATTACGAGCGAGATCTCTCGAAAGATTCTACTCAGCGCGGAACCTGGATTGGTTGTCACAATATAACATCATCGCGCCTACGTGCATCGTGGACATCGCCGTGGCTTCACTGTGGGTGCACAGACGGTCATTCTCCACTCGTGAGTATGGGTTGAGTTTGTTTTAGAAATGTGTCCAATGAAGGCTCATAGTCGATCAGAAAGGTAAGAGGCTCCTCGAAGTGTCGTAAGAGTTATGTAATCGAGATGAAGACATCGATTGTCAAAGTTATCAATGCAGAGACTTGTGAGTTAAGTGATAGGAGCCTGGAGTGACCTTTAGATTCGATACCCATCGAAATTGCATCGGGTGGTTGAGCAGGCAAGGACTCTAAGATACTGATGTCATTCATGGCATGGATTGAGCTGATACCATTGGATTGTCGATCGTGACCTTGAGAGGTTAGCTACACACTAAGCAAGGGTCAGGTAGGTTACGGTGTATAGATTGGCATATGGGTGTTGGGAGGGCATGTCGCGAACATGTGTCCCGATCATAAGGGTAGAGGATTAATTGCTCCTAGTAGAATTCCTCGCCTAAAACGATAGTTACTTCGTGCGAGCATACGAATGGCAAACCATATGAGGCATTGTATGGAGGCCATGTGATCACCGTTATGTCGGGATGTGAGGTGGGAGAGCTCCATCACCGGTCCCGATCTAATTGTGAGACACCCCTCTCGAAGGTGAGTTCGACATTTGATAGCGCCTTCATGGCTCGGGAGCCCATAAGAGCTATGTAGATGTGCGACGTCGACCCTTAGGGTTCGAGGTTGGTGATCACATTTCCTTGAAGGTAAATCCTACGAGAGGAGTGGTCGTGCCCTAGCACTGAGCCATCGCCGAGGTTTGGTTAGACCTTCGAGATACTCGAGAGGGTAGGCACCTTGCGCACCTAAGTAAGGCACGCCCGGAAGATGTCATGTGTCCACGAGGTGTTCACGCTTCCATGCTCCTTCGAATATACCCGCATCCAAAATTTCATGCATGGATCGGGGACAGATCGGTGATTGATACTGACAAAATTTGAGGAGGACCAAAGGTGTACCGGTTGATAGCCGCGGATCGTTTTGGCACGCAAGACCGTGAGGCTGAGAGTGCTAAGACGGCACTGCGGAGTGAGGAGTCAACGCGGGAAACGCGAGACACGATATCGCCACCTATCCCTTCGTCAGTGGATTTGGCAAGACGAATTTAGCTCGCTTAAAATTTGAACGATCATACACGCATATAGAGCGCGCCATGTATACGATGCGAATGATTGCGATTGTCCTAAACACTCGTGACTAAATTCCTTTAAGGAGGAGAATGTAAGACCCGAGAAATTCCAATTTCTCGAATAAGGGCAAAATTCGTAATTTGATTACAAAATTGTAATTTGCTAAAAATCCGTAATTAATTTTCTAGATCTCAGATGACGAACGGATTAAAATTATTGGAATCGCTTCGCGAATCGCTGGTACCGTGAAAATTTCGTAATTTTCGAGACAATGAGCTCAAGACGCTTTTTCGAGGCATCGTGTTTTCGCGTCAGAATTCGATTTTCGATGCGACAAAGTCACATATAGCACGTACTCATGTACCATAAGCGGTATGAAAGAGAGAAACGATGAGAAATGAACGGCTTCTAGATAAATAACACAACCGGGAAAAGAGGACATAGCGCCATTAACTAAATCTTAAGTCACTAGATGACGAAATAGTGAATAGTTGTCTTCTCCTAAATTTTAAAAAAGAGAGCAAAAACGTGATTTGAGGAGGAGAGATCCAGCGCCTTTTGAGAGGGTTTTAGAGAGAGCTTTAAACTCTCTCTCTAGATTTGCAAGAGATCTGACCGTCTAGCCTTCGTGGTAGCATGAGAATGTTCTACGATTGTGCTACGCGTGGACTCCTGATCTGCGAGTTTCTTCAAACTCCCTGGCGATTTTCTCCTACTTTTGGGTTTTTACTCCATTTAAGTGTTTTACTAATGCTTTCTATTAACGAGCCGTGAGGGCCGCTTGATCGGTCCCAAACACGGACCGAATTATTTGAAATTTTTTTAGAAACTTTGAGAGGCTGGGTTTCAGATAGTCCTAATGGAAATGCTTCTTCGGGGTTGATTATGTGTTGATTTATGTATTAATTTGTGCTTTGGTATGTATAGGGCCTAAATGGTCGAAACTAAGTTCACAAGTGAACCGACATTGATTTTCTCCAGAATAGTAACGAGGGTTTCACTATTCCCCCGAAATAAGGTTCTAAAATACAATTTTCGTGAAATTATATGTTTGGTTGGAAGAATCTAACCTAATCGCTTGTGATTGAACATTAGCCCCAAGTGAGCTAATTTTTGATGTTTGAAATGATAATTATATAACATAAGCTCACAGGTGATTTAATTTTTATGCAAGTATATTCATGTTATATATTCGCATGTGATTAGATCGTATTGAATCAAGATACATATTCCATATTGCAATCGGAACATCCTAGGAATATAGAGTTAGTGCATGACAGTTCCAGAGAAAATGATTCGAGGATACTAAAATGTTAATTATCGGAGAGAGTCCAAACTAAATAATATATCAACCGCTTCGAGCGCCCACTGGATATACATTCATCTGAGGGTAGTCCACAACTAAATAATATATCAACCGGGTCTGAGCGCCCGCCTGATATACATCCATCTAAGGCATAACAGTCAATATATATCAACTGTCACGGCCTAAATTGGATATATATTCATCGAAGGGTTGCCCACTAATAAAACGAATATTCCTCATACGAGGCTTAGGCGAGCCTCCGAGAGAGTCGCTGAGGACCCTGGATCCGAAAGGTCATGCAGTACATTCAAGCAGACTGCATTTGCTCGAATGTGTGTTTATTTGGGAACATTTATAATCGCACTTAGGTGGTGAGTATCCCACTTATGGCGATTCTCCTACTGAGCTTTAGCTCACCCTGGGCCGTGATCCCCTTTTACAGTACAGGAGCGTGCGAAGAGATGGTTCGCCCGAGGTCATGCAAGAAAGCCGAAAGCCATGGCTTTACATACATGTACAGGGAACTCTTAAGTTTAATATATGTATTGTTTAAGAGTAAAAATATTAACTCTTGTAACTATTGGGTATATAGTTGGTTTCATAGTTGCATGTACATTGAGTAATCGCTTAGGCCCAAGTGGCCGTATTGTATATATTTCACCGTTTAATGCGATACGCAGATCAGATTCGGCAGAGCCTCCTCGTATTAAAAGGAGACTCGCCTCGATTTAGTGGCGCCGCAGAATCCGACATCCACTGTATTCCGCGGCCGACGGATAACACACCCCTGGGTTTTGGGGCGTCACACTTCTGTTCTCCTTTCCGTAGACAAGAGCAAAACCAGGAAAATACCACTTTTTTTCCCTTATTGCCCCTCTTTTGTTTGACTTAGATCACCACATAACACATGGCTTAATATGAGCCATGGATCTTTTGTTTTTTTACTATTCATGCGCCACGCGTCTCTGCGAAGACATGCATTGGGATGGCTATTGTCACACCACGGCTTCCTATGCCATGTGCAATTCCTTCACACTACAAAAAACAAATTGATTTAAATAATGGATTTTAGCTGACGATTATATCCGCTGGGGAATACCGACTTCGACAATGGACGAAACCAACTTAGCTTCGACATCGACGATAATATTCCGTCGCAAAAATAAGCAAGGAGCTATTATATAGCGACGATATCGCCTGGGCTGCTATATTAGCGACGGATTTACCGACGGATAATATTTCGTCTCCAAATTAAGGAGGGAAGTTGGCTGGACTATTAGGTAGCTGACGATTACCATCACAAGGAGTATTGTTGGCTGCATTATCATTTTCGCCATTATATTAGCAACGGATTATCATTTCGTCGCTATGTAAACTTTCGCATTTTAGCTAAAATTAACTACGCTTAAATTTAGCAAATGTTTAGCTATTTATATTTTTATGAATATTGCTTTGATTCAAGAATAGCATGATAAAATGTTCATATAATTAATATTTTTAAACTATTTTAGTTTATATATTAATATTATTTTTCTCATATGGTTATAATTATTTTTTTCCTTACAATTAATGGAAATTTAATAAAAGAATTTAAAGATATTATTTATTGAATTAATCATTTGAAATTGGTTGCTAACTTTGTTTTGTTATAAATCTTAAGCAAATTTATGCTAACTTTTGTGTAATGTATTATAAACAGCTTAGTAGTTATTTTTATTTTAGAAACAATTATTTATAAAATAATAATTATATAATATAATAAATATGAAAAATAATAAATAATAAAAACATATATAAAATAAATAGAAAAGTATTACTAAAATAAATCTTTATTACAAAATGTAAAATTTATAGACTATATTATTTCTATTTACAAAATATAAATAGAAATAATTATACAACATGCCATAGACCATATTTATATTTTTAATATAACTTTGGTATCATTACTTTTACCAAAACAATGCCCTGTTTATTTTAGACGACAACTACGCTGCTTTTGAACTTTCCTAAGTCACTTTATTTTATTTTACAAATCCCCTAAGTCACTTTAACCTAAACCTAAACCTTATTCTCTTCAGCTTTTTTTTAGACAAGAGATCAACTCAAGCCGTCTAATCCAATGTATCACTCCATCACTCGCGCCATCGCCCAATCGCCATCCATCACCGCCATCTTCACGCACCACACAGCGACTAATCACATTTTCTTTTTGTTTTACAAAAGTTCCTGTGGTTTTGCTTCAGAAAATCCCAGGCTAACAAATCGCAGGGAAGTTGCTTGCAAAAATCGAGATGTAACTATTATCATTTGAAATGAAAAAATCAAATAAAAATAGAATGAAAAAATTAATAAATTATTTTTATTTGTACTTTCAAACTCATAAAATTTATTTTAACTCATAATTTTAAAAAATATAAAATTTAACTAATTTAATTATATATGATTTTCTTTAAATATTTTTATAGAACAACAAAACATAAAAAAATTATTTTTTTCATTATTTAAGTAGTTTCCAATAACCAAACACAGCCTAAACAGTATGCAAAATGTAAGGGGAATACAAAGAATGTGCAGATTCTAGTGATCACCTCCAGAGACACCTAAAATTAGAATTTAGAAATGGATTTCCTTAAAATTATTTCAATCATTTTTTCACTAAACAATAATATTAGAGGTTTTGATCGACCAATCCTTTAAAATTGATCAAATCCTCTAATTTTAATAATAAACGCTGTCCACCAAATAGTACTGGTTTAATTGACGATCTCACCCATCGCCCGATATAAGATGGATCGAGAGAGAGAAAGAGATGGTAAAGCAAACTCTGGTCTTCTTGTTATTTTCAAGTATTTTCGATGTGTCTCCTACGCGGACGGTCTTTACATAAACCCCGGCCCCACTTTGCCACGCGGCCCCTCCCACTTATTCATCAAGCAAATATTTCTTTATTTAAATAATTTTTAAATTATATTACTGTGTATTTTGCGTAAAGTTTTGACTAAATTTCTATGTGCTCCCTCTAATTAATTATGGAGGAGAAAAAGGGAAAAAAAATTATTTATACATGTGAAAATGAAAATGAATTAATTGCCGACACAAAAAAAGTGATAAAAAGTTTAAGTATTTTAGAAAGTTTTAGAAAGTTGAAAAAAAAAAACTATATTTCATAAAATAATTAATATTTAAAAACTTGGTTTATTTTAAAGACTCAACTTTTGTTTGACAATGTTTTCTATTTTTATTTTTCAAATTCATAATTTAATGTGAAAATAAAATAGAAAAAACCATGTAAACATATTTTATAACCAAAAAATATTTTTCATTTTTCCTTAAAAAAACACATCTTAAAAAAACATTTTGTATTTTTCATTTCTGCTGAGAGTCGAGTCAGCACGTATATTACAAAATGGATTAATGGAGGATGTCATGTCGATGATTTCCAAATATGTTTATACCTCTGAAGGATCATGGCAAAGAATCATACATCTTGTATATATAATGAATTCAGACTGAACTTACCGTCGCTATTCTCCGTAAGTTAAAGATATTCCAATCATTTCATCTACATGTTTGATGGTGTTAGTTATATATATATATATATATATATATATATATATATATATATATATATATATATATATATATATATATATATATATATATATATATATATATACACTATCTCTTTCCCTGCCAGCCAAGAATTGCATATTGGATTAAGCAAAATACTAGCCAACACGATGTGTATATAAAAATCTTCAAGGAATTGAATTTTATCTATATTTGTTAATTAGAAATTTTATCTAATTAATATTAATTATGTGTAGTATATAAAAATTTGAAGAAATTGAATTTTAGTTTATGAGATGAGATGATGTATAAGATGTACAAGGCAAAATTGGTTATAGACTATTTCTAGAAAGTGCGGAAAGATTTATTTTTTATTTTTTATTTTTTATTCTTAATTAAGATTTCAAAATTGGAACTTCAATTTTTTCCACATCGTTTCAAATTTAGAATGTATATTAATTTTTATTTTATATCTCTATTCTTTTAGTATTTAAAAATTATTTAGATTATGTCTGGTTGTTGAAAATTTTAAGGGAAAATTATAAGTTTTGACTCATCTATATAAAATAAAAAAAATTAAAAATATATTAATTTTAATTTTTGTAAAATTTTATAAAAAAATCAAACATGAAAACATTTTCCTTACCATTTTTCCTTCTTAATACTTTTTCGTAACCATTATTACAACTTAAAAAAGAGGCATATAATAAAAGTAATGTAACTCATAGCAGCTTTTTAAAAATGTGATCGGGACCGACTAATCCAATCCAGCATCCAAATTCATAAAAATTATTATTTTTATAAGATTATAGTAATTTTTTTTTTATTGACACGAGTGGAGGGGTGTCATGTAACATCACCTTTTATTTATTTTGTACAACTTTAGGCAAGTGGTGGGTTGGGGCAGTAGTACTCTATTAGACAGCCATTTAATGACTGATAGCCACCTTGTCCTATATGCTGCTCCCATCATTGTTATCAGTGCTTTAAATCAACAGCTGACAATGCTCCAGACTGATCAACATCCAGGTCTTCAAACTCCTTCATCACAAGGGAAATATCTTCTAAGGACTTACTATCTAAGGGAGGCCTAGCCTAGGCCCGAGGGTACGATACATCAAATATTTGGTGTTTCATGGTGTTTTGTTCCCCAAAACCCCACTCTCACTGACGGTCCGAGACCATAGCCTCGTTGTCTCTCTCCTTGCTCTCTCTCTCTCTCTCTCTCTCTCTCTCTCGATCCATTCGATTGGCTGCTACCCTCTTCCTCTACACAAGGTTACTTCCTCAACTTAACTGCTTTTCTCTTCGATTCCTCGCATCTCGCTTCATTTGTTTGTACAATCTCCATTGCTTCAGTCTCTGATTTTTGGGTTGTTTTTTGAAAGGATTGCCTTTGTGTTTTCTTCCTAGGTTCATTTTTAGGTGAAATAATCAATCGGGCTTCTTTATGATTTGGTTAGATCTTCACTGACCGTGCTCGTGATCTCCTAATTGTTGTCTGATTTGTTGTCTTGTTTGTTTGCCTCAATTTTCGGGTGTTTTGAGTATTTTTTTTGTGCTTTTCTGGATGGAAAATCAAGTTAAGTGCCCTTTTCTTCCTTTTGTGAGGATTTTACATTAATGATTTCATGGCTATGAGTTTGTGGACACCTGAATAAAAATCGATTATAAACTATGTGATTTTAGTTTGTTGGAGTATGTGCAATGTTGTTGTTTGAATTTGTTCTTTTCTGTAGGGTTCGAGTTCCACTAAGGGTAAATTTATGAGAAACATAATACTACAATATTGTAATTCCAAATTAATAGATGTCAAAAAAAATATAAGCAAACAAGTCCATATTTCACTAAACTTGAAGAAAATTAATTAAATTAGAACTTAATTTTAAACGAGTAAGGTTTAGCTAATGGCAATAGAAGTATAAGTGGAAGAAGAGGGGCAACAAAGAATTTAAGAGCATAAGAAGCATCGGGAGGTGGACCAACCTGGGCGGAGAAAACTCGAGAAGAAATGGGCCTAACATCTCTACTCCAAAACCTCGCTTCTCATCACAAAGGCATCATTAACCAAAAACCTCACCTGCTCACTCTTCCTCCTTTTTTTCTCGCATCCAACTCACTCATGGACTGAGTAATGCATTATTCTTATCATTATTTATGCTCAGATCGATTAATCTTTGAGGCAGCAAATGATTCGCACTTATTTGAGTCTCCATGATATGGCATTCCATGAGATTGACGCAATGATTCGAAAGCGGACCTGACCTTGCACGCGCCTTAACTATCGGGAGAACAACTACATTCATTTTTGTCCAAATCACTGGCTGATTTGATGACGGCTATGATTTCTTACTGGGGCGGAAGGCAGATATCAACAGATTATGATCAACCGCCACTCACACTCACACACTTCGATCATCGAACAGAGACAACATTAACGACACTCAAACGAGCGAACACTCGACCGAACGATCTCAACTCGATCGACTCGACAAGACGCAACGAGATGCATCAACGGCACATCAATATAATAACATCAGTCACATCAATACAACACTATAACATATCAAATGTGCATGAATATCATCCACTTTCCTGACAGAGAATATTTTGACTCTATTTTTATTTTCCTTTCTTTTTCTTTTCTTTTACTTTTTCTTTCTATTTTCTTTGATTCTTTTGCATTTTCTCTCAATTTTTTTGGAACCAAACATAGTCTAAATAAAAGAGAAAATTATGATTTTCGGATCACTTAGGTCTAATAATTGAGCCATGTGCTCTTCTTTTATATATGCTGGAAATGATATTTATGGGGAACATAATATCATAATATCATAATATAATTATGGGGAAGGATATTTATTTTCAAAAATTCTTAAAATACTTTTTGCTCCAAAAAAAATCACCTAGCTCTCATTCTGTTTCTCTCTCTTCATTCTCAATTTCATTCTTTCATCTATTTATTTGTTGGACCTGATTGAATAATCAAATTTTATCATAGATTTATACCTCGAGGGTTTTGAATAGATTTTTCATGCATGATAACACATTATGGTGATTAACAATAGAGGAATGCTTAGCTCTCTATGAACATACTCATCGTGAAAATCCAAATGTTAATATGTCTAATTTGGAGCTTTGGATATATTTAGTTTTTTTTTAAATTATTAAAATAGTTTATAAATAAAAATAATGTACAAACTAATATGAAAATAATAATACCGTAATCAGTAACTATGATATTAACTTAATTTTTTTTAAAATATTTATAATATCATACTCAATAACTATGTTGTGGGGCTCGTTTTCTTTTAATTGAACCTACTAAGCCCAATTCCCCTATGAGCCAACCAAACCCATTTGACCTAATTCATTAGGTGCATTAAGTTCTTTGACCAACCTATTAGGACTTAATCAAGAAAACCCTACCATCTTTCTAGGTCCAACCCATTAGGTCCAACCCATTTACTTAGGTTCAAACCCATTAATCTAAGTCCATCAAATTAAGGCTCAACTCTCATACCTGTAGTTCTTCACCAAATTTTTAAAATGAAATAAAACTTGGGTTTGGTTTGATTTTTAATAAACATTTCCTTTCTTTTCTTTCTTTCTTTTCTTGATTTTAAAAAAAAAATTCACTTAGAGCTCAATTGTAGTGGATAGAATGCGCTAATGTGCACGTGGTAATTCATCGAGCATAGATAAATCAACTCGCGACTATATATTGAATGAAAAGACATCTTGTATTGTAATAATAAGTGAGTTATGGATTAATTTTAGACCCAAACAAAATTTATAAGAAATATCTGTATTGTAATTATAAAATATTCATGGTTCAAATTTATTCCTTTTAATGATGTTCAATGTCAAGTTGTTGACTTGTTTTGTTTCAATGTCACATTATAGGTTTTAACTCTAAAAAACCCGAACATGTCGCTGTCGTGAAATGTATTTCCACTCTCTTCTCTCTCGCTCGTTTGTGATCCAATTCAATGTCAAAATTATTAAGGTATGTATTCATCTATTTATTGTCTTGATTGATTATTTGATTTTTTTTGTGATGCTATTGTGACTAGTTTATGTGTTTAGCTTTTGATAATTAGTTGTATGCATGAAAGTATTTCATTTTAAGTTTTTGCTACATGGACTGAAAATTAAACTACACCATTATATCAATGGCAAATTTATTTGTTTTAATATGACATGTTGAAATCAAAGTTAATATGTATGTCCTCATTGCAAATGAAGTTACATTATATATCTTCAATCTAAAATCAAAGTTATAAGTTGTTAAAGGTTCAATCCATACGACTTACATGATTTGTCTTTTTCAAGCTTATTGATTATTGGATCTTTGAATTGCGTAGGCATAAAGATGTGACTACATATACATTAGAGAAAATGAGACCAGATCGATAAAGGGATTGATTATCTGATGAAAGATGGTGCTTAACTATGGAGTCTAAGTCGTATCGAGGGATTCATTAATTTTTCATCGAGTCACCTGCACTGATGGACCGGAGTAGATCTTGGTGTCCATGTGATCATCGTAAGGTCGAATCGAATTTTCAAGAGGCGGATACTGAGATATCATCATCTAGCAAAGTATGGATTTGTTCGTGACTATTATACTCGTATCTACATGGCGAGCCTATCGAGGAAGATAATTTAGGAAGTCGATGTCAATTTCAATGAAGTCATAGACGTAGGATTCATTAATCCAACCATACAATGCTTTTGATACAATGCTAATTGATGTTGTCCGCCTTTAATCCTAATGACATTGGAAGAGACCAACTCAAATGTGATGCAAAATTATTTGAAATGCCGGTGCTGTACCGATCAGAGATCCGCCCGCAATAGATATCATTCAAAGTTATCCAAGGCGGATTGTTGAACATTAAATCCGGAATAATTCATTTATTTGAACGTGCTTATGATGATATTTGTCAATTGATGTCCGAGTTACTACCATCGGAGAATGTGATGATTGATAGCTTCTACAACACCAAAAAATTAGTTCAGGGTTTGGGTTTACCCGTTGAAAATATTCATTGTTGCATTAATGGTTGCATGATATACCGGGTGAAGATAGTGAACTGTAAGTTGCAAGTTTTGTCACCATCCCTGCTTTCAGAGACCAATGCGTGGATCTCATGCGTAAAAAACAAATGTTCCTTTGTAAAAAAATGTACTACTTTCCCCGTCTCGACACAGAGATTGCTCAGACGAATGCCACAGCCTAAAGATATGAGGCAGATAGCCGGTGCATGAGTCCGAAGATGGTGTTATGCGCATCGTTCGTGACTCAGCTTGAAACATTTCAATCAAACCTACTCGATTTTGGTAACCTAAAGTCAAATGTTCACCGGGTCTTTCCACCGGTGGCTTCGAATCCATTCGTCAATCCTATAACAATATTCTTCATGGCCTGCTATATCGACGCCATACAATCTGGCCCCATGGATGTGCACATGAAAGATGAATATATGTTTTTATCTATAATTGTGCTGTGGCCAAAGAACTAAAGGAAGTTGATGTTTTCTACAACCTTTAATTGCAAGAGTTGAAAACATTGTGGAGGTGGGTGTATGTACATATGACATTTCGAGAAGCTGCACTTTCAAATGAAGGTCAGCTTCTAATGTGACAATTAGTTGATTTTCCCGCATACTCAATGTTGCTCTGATGGAGTACTACAGTAGTTTGCTCGTCTCTCATCAGATGGAAGATCTGGGATGCATTTACATTATAAAGGGGGCAAGACATCGTGGTTTGACAATCATCGTAAGTTCTTACCAAGACATCATCAATTTCATGAATAAAATTTTTTCAGCGAAGGGTAAAACAAAGGAGAAAAGTTGCACCACATGTCCAATCAGGGAGGAAATATTAGAGCAAATTGAGCAATTAGGGTTGAGAAGAGTACAAGAATTGACGCTGAGTCCACTAATGCTCGATTTTCAAGAGTTGCGAATGTGGATGGAAGAAAAGAAGCATCTTTGGGATTTACCTTATCGAGTTAATAAATTAACCTCCTATTCATAATCTAGATGTCATGATATTGGAAAAAATGTCTTTGGAGAATATTCCTTACATCACATGGATAATAAGGAAAAACAAAAGACAATGTAAAGTCTAGGGCTGACTTAAAAGAGTTTTGTCGACGTGCAGAGTCAGCACTCAAAATGAGAGCAATGGCAAATATCCAAAAGCTACTTATACTTGGATAAGTCGAGGAAAAAAATTTGTGCGAATGGTTGAAAGAACTCGATTTCCTTACGTATGCCTCGAACATGGCAAGATGTGTTGATATGAATAAGCTCAAATTATTCGCATGAAAGCCATGATTGCTATGTGTTTATGCAAAGTGCTAATTCCACAAGATTTCGTGAACTATCATGAAGAATGTGTGGTCATCTTTGACAGAGCGAGTAACTTTTTAAAGATCTTACATCTACAAAATAATGAGAGGAAGACATAGAGGCGACTTGAAGATGAAATTTCAAGGTTATTTGTAGGCTTGAGCGTATATTACCCCAAGTTTTTTCGATTGTATTTAGCATCTCCCATCCATTCACGTATGAGCAAGGATACAGGTCCTCGCTCACACCGATGGATGTACTCTTTGAGAAAAGTTAGCACCAAAATAAATCATATAGAATTTGATATGTCAATCTAATTTAAAATGACTACTTATTTTATGTAGCTTGACAAAGATTATCTTTAGGTACCTTCAAGGTCTAAAATAATGTGCGCACAAAGCAAAAGTTGAAGGTTCTATATGCAATGCATATTGGTTGAGGAGACATCTTCATTTTGTGCTCATTATTTTGAGCCATATGTCAATACAAGACATCGAAGAGTGCCACGAAATCTAATTGTCATTGATAGAGATGAAACTCAAGAATATGAGGGGATGCTTTCCATTTTTAAGCATGCGGGTAAAGAGCATTCAAGTAAGGAAAATTTCGATATCTTATCCTGATGAATATCATGCAAATGTGACGTATATTCTATTGAATTGTGAAGAAGTAAAGTCTCTATATTGAGTAAGTATCTGAATTTTTAAAGAAAATGATTGAAAACTAATTTATATATGAAAAATGTTGCAATTGCTGAAACTAATGGTCATTTGCTATAAACTATTTCCAGGGCTAGATTAAGAGAACATCAACCATATGTCAAGAAGCCGGGCTGATGCTAAACTTGATAAAGACTTGCATCTTGGTTGAGGCACACATGTGAGTATTAAAATTCAACTATATATATATATATATATTGTTGATTTAGTTACCCATGTAATTCTTATAACTTTCAATTTTTCTATAGCTCATGACCCGATTTCTCGAATATCTCCAGCTAATTCATAAAGGACCTTGCAAAGGACCTTTACGAGGTGTTAAGACGTTTTCCGGATATTATGTGGAATATTATAAGTTTCACACTTTGGGACATGGATCAAATAAAGCAACCATGAATAGTGGAGTGTGCATGTATGGGTTCTAATTTTAAAATAGCAATGTAATCGACTTTTTATGGTCAACTAATGGAGGTTTTGTACTTGAATACCCCGCATTACCAATCGAAGAGAGTCATATTATTCAATTGCTGGTTTGATTCAAACCAAGCATAGGCAGCTGCTAGTCACCCCGAGTATAAGTCGTTGATGTGAACCACACGAAAAGATCTGGGCCAGATATGAACCATTTATTCGCGAGCAAGCAATGGTGTCTATTATGCATCTTATCCAAGCAAGGAAAACATGTGTAATCGTGGGCCGCTTGGCAAGATAAAGCTCTGGGGTCGGGAAGTAGCCGACATCGAAAATTTTGCTATCAAATGCAGGAGCATTTCAAGAGGATGTCATCGAAAACCATTATATTTGATATTACAGTTGCATTAAAGAACCTCAATCACTAGCTGATCACAGCTTGTCCTTTTCAGAGACATCGATGATATAGAACTTGAAGAAAAATGAGGAGGTGGAACTAGAAATAGAGTCGATGAAGAATATGAAGAATTAGATGATGATGATAATAATGTGACCAATATTGAAGATTGATGCCTTTATATTATCAGTGACCTTATGAATATATTTATAATATTTGCTTTCAATTACTAGTATTTTTTCTTGCATATGTATGTACTTTTATAGTAGTCATTTTCATTATAAATGTGTTGTTTTGTAATTATGTTCATTGAAGGTATGAGAGGTGGCCATTCAGCAAGAAGCAGAGCTAATTCTGCAGGTCGGGGGGCAACTGAACTATCTGCACCAGCCGTCCTACCTTCAAGCACTGCCCCACCAGCTATAGGTTCGACACCTACCTTCAATGTGGGAGAACTTATCACAACCTTCCCTACGTGATCCGAGTCTTCACGCATCGCCACTCAAACGGTCATCAACCATGTGGTACCACACAGAGAAAGAATATAGAAACAAATACATAGGAGAGACCACGATGCTTAAAAATGTTTATTATGCAACTTATTGTTTTTCGTTGCTTTCTTTACAAGATAATTTATTTTCATATGAGATTTAACATTCAATATTCTTTGTAATTTTGGAATAGATTTCTTCCAAGTGCCTAAATCCGGGACATTACTAAGATTTTCAAGCATAGACTAGAAAATGAGGGTGCAACACTTTGAGGTTGGTGCCCGCAACACTAAGAGCCCTATCGACGAATTTAAGGTATTTCATATGTATCATTAGTTTTGTTACCAAATTAACATGACAAAACAAATGTTAAGGATATGGTACACCAACATATTAATGTTCATGAAAAAATGGCTATAATAGTCAGATATAATGTTTGAGTACCGAGATGCATATCACTCTATGTATGATAGAAACTACCCTTCTATTCACATCTATTCTAGCATTAAACCCGAAGAAGAAAAAACCTTGAAGAAAATACTTTGGTTAGGAAAATATTTTGCCATATATAGGTCAAGGAAGAAAGCACACAACTGAATATAAGAACAAAACATTGACTATATTTAAATAAAATACATCTTTATCAATATATGTATGCATATTAATTGTTGATGAATTGGAATCATAGATAAAGTAAGCATCCTCTACTCTACTCTAACTCGACCTATGCACTTAATTATGGCTAACAACACTTCTGCTTGTTGCTGGTAGCATGAAAATGCTACTTGTCACGGTTGAAAAAATTACCGCTTCTCACGTCAAGCAGTGCACTGTTGTTTGTACTTTTTAACAAATATAGCTTTTGACAATGGTATATGGGTCTTATTTAAATATGTGTGTATGTATGTCCATTGATTTATCATGATAAATGGATGTTAATGGTGATAACTTTTTGATCTTATTCAGATGTTGATGTCAAATCGAATGTGACTTTAAAGGTTGCTCGCTACCAAATTTTTATGTTGCTTCTTGTCCCTTCCTTTATGGGCATTGCAAACTGATTATTTATAATTGTTTTGGATTTTGGTAGCTAAGCGTGAATGAATTGTCTTTAGTTTCATTTGATAAAGAAGTCACACCATATAACATTATCAATCGTACTTTTATTGAACTAATAGCAGTTGGTAGGACTCACAAGTCACACCACCAAGTTTGATGCAGTGTGACACTAGCCCCTTTACTCAAACCCGCATCCCTACAAACTGCTTTTGTGCGTATTCTTCTATCTTTCATACATTCGTTCTTCAGAATGAGTCCTGCCCTCGTCCTTTTCTCCCTTAGAAAGTTATGATACATGATGATGTTATTCCCTTCTATTTTTTGAAAGTCGATACTAATATACTACCATAATTCTTGATCAGTATATCAACAATAGAGTTAAGTGCTTAGAAATATAAATGTGTTTTGCTGGACGTAACATCAACTTAAAATGATCAAGCTCACTTCAAGCTACCATAACATACGTGTAATCCCTGTAGTCTACTGCACAAGTGAAGATGGATATCCAACAAGGCTAGTTTTGTGGAGAACTTGTTAAATTTTGGTACATTACTTAAAAAAAGCAATATCAACTTAATTCCAAGATCTAAATGCAAAAATTATGCCAAGACATCAGATGCATGTTGGTTCTTCAACTAATCAACTATATTAAAAGTTACCATGATGTTTAGTGGTATTGTAATAAATAGATAAGAAAACTGTTAAAGATATTGTACTATATTATGTGAACCAGTGTGTAGGAAACATAATGAGGAATCAGTGTTAATCAAAAGGTGTTGCTTCGTGTTAGTACAATGGTACAATATCACTTGTTTTTATCGTTGATCTCAAGTTCCAATTTAGTTAGTTTCGTTTCAGAGAGTTTCCTTCTATTGTTCAATTAACAGGAAAGCTACTTGAAGGTTTCCCGTAGGAATTGAAGTAGCAACACGTTGCCTTCTTGAGATTTGGGATTGCAACTACAAGCATTGGGCGTCATATTTTTGAAAATTTTATTTAGTTTTCAGGCTTCTTTGAGGTTTAGGTTTGTGTTCCTTCAAGAAATCACTTCAAGATTTGTTTAAATGGATTTGGAGGAAGTCACACCTCTGTGATCTCCACCTGTAGTGAAGATTGTTAATCTGCTTGCCCATGGAAGTAGATTGATAAATGGGTGAACCACATAAAATCCTAGCAGCCTGTTTCCTATCCTCTTGAGTTTAATTTTCTACTATCTCTACCTTCTAATTACCAAAATTTTGAATGTGGTTTCGCATAGGGATTGATAGTTCAGAATTGTGTGGGAGAGTTTTTCAACTGAAAGATTTATCAGTGGCCGGTATTTTGCTTGGCCCATCACAAAAAAAATATCTCCCATAGATCTTTTTAAATATAAGAGTAGAGACAAGGAATATTAAAATATGTTTTGGTAGTTTTAATCGTAGGGTAACCCCTTTTCTAATAAATATTTATGAGCCAAGAACTTGGGTATCTTGGAGAGGAGTTGGACTTTGAGGTACCATGTACACTCTTGGATGAAAAAGTATAGTTAATATCAGAGGATATTGTAAATACAAACCTTAGCTTCAAACAATCCTCGAACCGGAGATGAAGTCACAATGGAGTGTTCAAATAGCAAAGCTTCGAGCATTCCTGCTGGAGCCTTTAAGGCCCAAGTCAATCCATATGAACCTACAAGAAATCCCTACAAGACAAATGTAAACAGAACATATCCATTATCTACGCTACAACAATATTTGCGACATGGTTTCCATTGTAACTTTATATGACATTTAAATTTCTTAGAAACTACTGTAACTTTATACATTTAAAGTTAAGACATTTAGCACAAGAGTAACTACATCTTTATATTTTAACATTTTTCAGCCCCCGTCATTTTTCTTGGTGCCGCATACAAAAGAAAAGATGGTTTAAGATCATTCAAACTTGTTAATATTGTGTTATTTCAAATCACATTTGCAAACCACACTCGATATGGTTATGCATTTTTATTTGTTGAAATATATTTTTTCTTCAGAAAGCATGTACCTGGGATGATTCAAATGATGCATTAGTCAAGGAGAACGCTATAGGCAAGAAAGCCATATGGGATTGGTTGTGCAAGATGCAATCGATGGAAAAAGAAGACATATACCGGAAGATGTAATGAAAGTCGACAACATCGAGCACTCCTCGAATATAAAAAGAACGTGAACAAGCTCAAAAATCACCGTACGTGTGCGAGACCCGTACCGGCCTTTCTCCACACATACAGTGGCTCTAGATCCAATAATTCAACATTGTATTGCTTTGGTAAGAATTTTAAGAATATTTTTAAATAACATTTCCTCATCATCTTTATTCTTTTCGAACTAATTAATTTGATAATTAATTTTTGTAGGAAAAGGAATTGTTCTTCCCCACGTCATTGAAGTGTTCAAGAAGACACAACTTTAAAAAGAAGGTGCTTTCAAGGACAAAAAGATCTAAGGACATCAATGTAAGATTTCAATTTTGCTTTTATTAAAATAATCTTCAACAATTATTCTTAAATAATTATTAATTTTATAATGAATTAAATATAGGATGTCAGGAAACCATGGTTGCCCCGTCGCTCCGAGGAGGATTCAACCCGAGCCTCGTGGAGGCTAACATGAGCCGCTTATATCTGGCCAGCGGTCGGGAGGTGAGAAAAAGAGGGCGCAGTGTATGGCTCGCTCTTAGGCTAACCGCATTTTACCGAGACTCTCGCTAGCTCCTCTACCACTTCTCGCGCTATGATTTTACATTCGATGAACGTTTTCACACAATGTGTGAATGAAGTGGTTGCAGAGGGTAAGAGTAGTAGTTCAAGAACTTCAACTCAAATATTTCAGAAGATGTGAGATTGTATAAAGAAAGCTACCAACGAAGAATTTCAACAAAAGATGGAGCGCTTGAACGTATGTTTAACGCACGCTCAATCCAATGCCCAAAGATCCGTGATCCTACCAATTCACAAATTTTCACACCCCATACCATCTGTGTCGTGATCATGATCTTGTATTCATGAGCCAGTTTCTTTTTTAGACGATGATATGAACCACGTGGTTAAGAGTTTTTTAATTGTTGCAAACATACTGCTATTTGTATTGCTTTATTTTCAACAATGTACTAAATTAATATTTGTTTTCCAATGAATGTGTGCTTTTAATATTATGGTTTTCTAATTATATAAAAATTAAATATATCATAAAGAATTTTGTAAATTAATATAAAGAAAATTTTTAAATAAAAATGGATTTTAGCGACGAAATTGGTTCTAGCGACGGAACATCCCGGGCCGCTAAAATAACTCGAAAAGTAAAAACAGAAATGAACTTAGTTACTATGGATTGCAAATTCGTTCGCTATGGCTGGAGACCGGATTTATATCACCGGCCAATATTAAATACCGATGTGTATTATGTCGCTATTTTTGCGACCTAAAGAACCGCCTCAAGTTTAGCGATCTAAATATTTTCAATCCGTTGTTAAATTTAGCGACGGATTTTAAATTTCCGTCGCTAAATTTAACGATGGATTTTAATTTTTCGTTGCAAAATTTAGTGACGGATTTTAATTTTTCGTCGCAAAAATAGCGACGGATTTTAATTTTCCGTCGCAAATATTAGCGACGGATTGAGCATTATGTCGCTATTTTAGCGACGGAAAATTAAAATCCGTCGCTAGCCTCGCGACGGTACCAAAAACCGCCGCTTATATATACCTAATTTTATTTATGCACCGGGCTCTCATTTTAGCGACGAAAAATTAAAATCCATCGCTAAGTTTGTGTGCACGGTCGGTACCGTCGCTGTTAAGGCAAGCTTAAGACGAAAATCTCTGCAATTGGGCCGCTATATTTACCGACAGATTTATGAATTACGTCGCTATTTTAGCGACGGAAAATTAGAATACCGTCGCTAAAGTTAGAGATGGATTGAAAATTTCCGTCGCTAAATTTAGCGAGGAGCCGCTTACCTACCACTTTTTCACAAGAACCGTCGCTAAATGGATTTCAGGACGGATTTTTTGATTTACCCGACCAGAAACCGTCGCCAAAAATAATCTTGTAGTGTCACAAGCTGCCATGTGGCAACCACATGGTCATGCTATGTGGCACCGCTTCTTGTGTCACTCGACACTTGGTGCCTCAAAAAACGTGAAATCCCGATCATCTCGGAATTCAACGAAATTTGACAGGATAGCTAGATTTCACGAGACAATTCCAACGGTGCGGTCCGTTTCGTCATCCGAGATCTAGAAAAATTCCAGCTTTTCTCACTGGTCTATAGCGACAAATTTCCGTCTTGCCCTTTATCAGAAAAATTGCATTCTTCTCGGGTTTTATAGTATTATTAAGAGGAAGGAAGGTATGTGTAGTTTTCCTTAATATTACATTTTCTTCCTCATTAAAAACCATGATTGTGCAATAAATCACAAACCTTACCTTGCTACTCTTAAGAACTTATAAAAATCAAGATATTTTTCCTTGTAAACTAAATATCCCACGCTACTTAAATTGGGGGAAAGATTAAAAATCAGAATGATTTAAGTGTTCAAAAGCCATGTAAAGAGTAATGCACACAAGAAAAAATAAAATATTAAGTTAAACAAGCCAAGACGTGCTTAAACGTGAACACATTATCCATATGGAGCGTATTTATTTATTATTATTATAATTTGATGGCTAATAAATTAAACCGAAATGAATGCATAAAAGATGGATCCACATGCCCTCCCTAGTATAAAGTTAAACTCAAAAATACAAAATATTAAACTCCACATTATTCTGTAATCATTTTGAAAATTATTTATATAATTTTCCATTAATTCTAATAAAAATTTTAACCTAGTATAAAACCAAAAACCAGAAATCATACCTTAGCCTAGTGAGAGTTTGATTGAGCTAGAACCGGAAATACATTTCTTCTCATTTTTTATTTTGAAACCCCGCATGACAATTTCGAAACATCTTTCATTAGTAGTCGCACTAATTGCATGTGACGGGATATTTACTAGTGGTTCATCCCCGCTTTTTCCTTCTACATTGTATATTTCTTTAAAATCTGAATATGGTTTTTGACCTTTAACAATTCACCGAAGATACCCGAACAAGTAGTTAGGACCATTTAAAAAAAGAAAAACGACTTTTTCGATATTCCATGTCACATCAGTTGAGCCGATTAGGGAGCTATCGTAAGTTGATAACCATCTACCCCAAAAAGCTCTCAGTGGTGCTTGAGGTGCCATTGTTCAATCAACTCCGATAGCCGATTATGGCTAATATGTGGATCACGACAAAACTAATAATCAGTTTTTTTCCTAAACGCCCTATACAAACATCCAACTTCCATTTTGCATTCTCTTATCTCCCTTATTTATAAGGCAGTACAATGATTTTATTTTTAAATCCTATTATATACTATATAAATTATCTTTTTTATAATTATATATAATTTTTATAAAACTAATTTTGTTAAATAATGTAGATAAATGAGATTATAAAATACGTGAAAATCCTTTTTATCTTCATAATTTTTATTTAAAATTTGAATTTAATGAATATTAAAGATTATAAAATATTTTAGGTTTTATTATGGTACTAAAAGCTTTTTTATTTAATTATTAATTAAAATCATAATACAAATATTTTTATGTTTTATTTTATCATAAATAGATTTTTTACTATTTTATGGTGATGGATAAAATAAAACAGATATTGTCTTAATTAAATAAGATATTCATGTAAATATCATGTTGAAAATATTTATTCATGTAATAAAATTTTTTTACATATGAAATAAATAGTCTTTTAATAAATGTTCATAAAGAAAAACATGAAAACACACAAAACAATAAATTTAGAGAACAAGAATTCCTGCAGGAACACTGTAAATGATGTTCTCTACATTTTCAAAAATGATTCTCAATAACAGTTTTCGAAAGCATGAACCAAACAAGCCTAAAATACCATTGTTTTTTGTCTCTTTTTCTATATATATCATATTTGTATATCGAACAATCATATTCATATAGGTATTTAACTTCAATCAATCAAGGACAAGGCACTTATAATTAGATATCGCCTATCAAGACTAGCTACGCCTATCAACTGCATCAAACAGACTCTAAGAATGAATAATTAATATAAAAGCATCAAGAGAAAAAAAATGCAAGGTTATTTAAATGATTTGATGATATCCAAAACCACATTCAACTTACCAAATATATAGAAATATTAAAAGGTGGAGCCGTATACCTCTTTTTCACTAATTATACTAAATATTTTAACATTGAGTAAAACAGTAAGAGAGAGAAGATGTACCTTGATGGAAGAAGTTTTGAAACTAGACTTGTCTTGACTTTTATGCTATAAAGATGCTCAAGATCATGATGGCTTTTAAGATTGAATAGTCGATGGTTCAGTTTGAGTGCTCATGATCTGTAACATGATGTATGAGATGGATCCCAATAACCTCTGCTCTTGAAAGATAATGTTCTACCTATTGGCTACCCAAAAGGACCCTCAGAGCAAACCTTAAATCTTGTTCCACCTATTGGATCGATACTCTCTTGCAATGGAAATCCAAGGGAAATAAACCACCCCCAATGCTGGATCTAGAGATGATGTGGTAAATTTTCCATATTCTAAGCCAATGATGGATTCCCAATTCCATTTAATGTTGAAAGTTTCAGTAAGTTCAAATTGATCACCATCGGATATCACAAATTGAATATTATGCCGCACAGCCCAACCATATCATCTCCCACATAGGGATCATCATCGAAAGGAACAAGAGGAAGAATGCAAAGCAAATCCCAAAAAGTTATTATCTTCGTAACAATTGTTTGGAAGGTCTATTCTTATTTCATGTCCCATACTCTTATGACTTACCCACTTTGGTATTCCACAACTTCCTTGAATAACAACATTGATTTGAAGGCTTCTGAAGTCATACTTTTGTATTCACGAATAATCATGAAAGATCCCGCAAAAGTAGCATAAATCTCATACCTTCGTAAAAAACAATAATTATGAGAGAAAGAGAAGTTAAATATTCATACTTGAAAAAGCACTTGAAACAATCGACAATATTTACAATAGTAGATGTTGGATCACTTGATAAAGCTTGCGTGCATGGACAACCATATGCTTCACCGTGTTAGACTCAGAAAGCTTTGGAATTTCTTCAAGGTGATTCATGTAAAAGGGTCTTAACCGAGAAAAATTGAATGATGATTTTAGTATGGGATCTAATATTTTCTTCACCACATTTAATGAAACCAATGAAGATAAGCACCATAAATCACCAGGGATTGCTTCTTCTAACAGATTACAACCACGTACATAAAGAAAAATCAAGCAACGTTGTAGCATTCTCAAAGTGTTGGGCAATTTGTGGAGCTTTCGACAGTAAACAAGAGAAAGAGTTTTAAGCCTTGTAAATTGACCAATGTTGTTTAGAAGAGTCTCAAGGTTCTCACAATAGTCTAATGACAGCCGTTGAAGACCTTTTAGATGAGCAATTGATGATGGCAGCTCTGTTATACCCTTAGCACTTAAACAAAGGCTTTGTACACATTTCATGTCCTCCATGATCTCCGGAAATGTCTCTAAATTTGAACAACCGTTGAGATCATATTCGTTAAAGGACTTTAACTTATAAATTCTTCTTGGAAGACTTGTCAAGTTTTTGCAGCCTCTTAACTCTAATTCTCCAAGCTGAGTGAGATGACATATTGAGCAAGGTAAATCTTTAATAGCACTATTTTCTAGCTTAAGAGAATGAAGTCTTGGGAGATGACTTTTAGAGCTAGGTAATTCTTTAATAGCACTACTTTCTAAATTAAGAAATTAGAGGCTCCCCATATTGCTTTGGAACTCAGGAAGCTTCTCCAAATTTGAGCAACGCCAGAGAGAGAGAAATTCAAGAGCCCCCAAACGCCCACAACACTCCAGAGTCTTTAATACAGCAGGTTAGTTATATCATGTCTTGGGCATTTCATATTCCCGTGCATCTTTGGAAATTTCTCAATTTTTAAGAACCCAATGAGTTTAAGAGTTTTAAGGGATTCCAAACATCCAATGCTATTTGGGAGTTCTTTGATTCCACTCCCACTAAGATTAAGCTCCTTCAAAAATTTCATCTCGAGAAAATGCACTAATAGATGAATGAAGTTCATAAAAACTTGTGCAACCTCCAAGATTTAGACTCTCTAATTTTTGCATCATTGTGAATTTCGGAATTTTCATGAGTTGTTGTGAGTCACTTAGATCAAGGAACTTCAAGTTTGGAGGATCCTGCAAGATAAGACATTTATTTAGTTAAAAAATTGCATGAACTTGAAAATAAGTAAAAAAAAAAAAAGGCAATCAAATAATGATTATACCTTATCCCCTTTCCAAAGTTCTTTTATGTTGCTAGACTTCAAGTTAAGTGCAACAAGACTTTGTCCTTGTAAATTTGAAGGCAAAAACTCCAAACCTTCCCAATGAAAATATATTAAATTTGGGGGAAATTTGAAGTCTATTGGAAGACGAATTTTATTTTCCTTTGTTGTCTAACTGTGATGAACACTATAATAGACTTTAAGCAACCTAAGTTCCTTCATCTCGACAAACATGTTTTTCATCTTGGAAAACACTTCTGAAGTGGATTGCATTTCTTTTGATCTAGACAAGTCTAGAGATATGGTTTCAATATTTATCATCTGGAAAACAAGAATAAAGAATAAGAGAAAAATAATAGTTAATGGCTAAAAACGGATCATAAGAAAGGTGGCAATCCAACATGTATAGTTCTACACCTGCCAAAAAACAAATTGAGACTGATTTGTGGTGATCGCAAAGTATCAAGAGAGGCATGATAATCTCACCCAATGACCACAACGTTTAGTCTTAGAAAATCTCGTCACAAAGACAAATCAGTGACCAAGTGATCACAAAGTGCGACCACAAGAAATGTGGTCTTTAATTTGAGCAACCACAACTATGTGGTCATAGATAACGATCACAACAATGTGGTCACAGATAATGATCACATATAAATAGCAAACAATCTTCAAATGGTCGCCATTGAATCTTGAATTATAGAAGACCAAATGAACTAGGTAGTGACCAATTCTATGGCCATCTTGTGGTCATTAAAGTATGGATGATGATGTGGTCACTATATACCATAAAAATGTTTTCTTTTCTAAGGACCACATAGCGGTCTCTCGTTGTTGTCAACACATTCCGTATCACCAATTTTATAATACTTAATTTATTTGAATTTATTATTTATAGAAAAATAATTATTACTTATATATTAATAAGTTAATTCAGGTTATATATATATATATATATATATATATATATATATATATATGAAAGAGTTATATATATATATATATATATATATATATATATATATGATAGGTTTAAATATATATTTATCATTTAAATTTAAAAACACAAAGTATTAATGTGATAAAAGTCAAGATTGAGGTCCAAATGTTGTGGAAACAACACAAAGTGTGGTTAAACGTTAAAACAAGACTGAGGTCCAAATGAAAGCAAAACACAATAAAGTATTAAACATTAAAAACAAAAGTATTAAACATTAAACACAAAGTTATTAAACGCTAAAAACTGATATGTACCGAAGATCAATGACTGGTGGCTAATGGTGCCTTGATTCAGGCCCAACCCATTCCAGGCAACTCAGACCGGCTCGAAACCTCCTCCATCATCTCGCTTCATCACGCGGGCGTATCATTTCTGCCAGTCCCAACCATCGAGACCTGAATGCACAGCCCCGCAGCTCTTCGCGCAATTGAGACAGCGACCAGCTCTGAACTCGCGATGGAGTCGCCAGCGCTGAGGATGTAGAGGCATCAAATGCAAAGCCGATGATTTATTTCGACCGTCCCATACACGACCGCTTACAAAGACGAAGCCTCAACCGCTTGTCGAATATACAATCCTCATCTCTTTGTCAAAGGAACTGGGTTCATATTCATCTTGGGATTCCGCTAGCAATTAGCTCATGCATTCTCTCCGAAACAAAACTGTCATATGAAACTACCGCTTTCTTAGTTAGGATGTAAGATAGGTTTTTTCAAAGACTTAGTCCCACTCCTTATTCTTCATGTCGAATATCATAATCCTACGATCCCTCCCACGAGTTTTCTCCCTCATATGGGTCTCTCGCGGAAAGAGTTGTACCTTGCTCAGTGGGGCACCTTCCTTCATTTCCCGAAATAAACACATTAGATATTTAGATATACAAAAATTGAGATAATTTTAAAAATGAAAAGTAATTTGTTACAATCCATTCCCAAGGTACAAGCCACCGCTGGCCAGCGATCCGCCCACGCCGCGGACATTCCATATCCTAGTCCACCAGTCTCACTATGACGATTTCTTAATTGACACTCTCTTATCGATTGGAATGAGGCATCATTCCAACGATGCTACCAACTGCCACACCTCATCAGACACAAATGCAAAGCTAAGCTCCAACGATGAAGCATATCCGAAAGTATCTCTTACCTCCGCGAGCCAAGCCCCACAATTTCTAATGATCCCATTCCAAACATCCTCCCACTCATAGTATTTCTATGTGTAATATATATTACCTCAACATACATGTGGACTCAAAAAAAAATAAAAATTCAGCAGAGTCTCCCCCCGCAATGTTTTTCAACGCATTAATTCACCAATTTCAATAAATTCCACCAATTCATGTCAATTCACATTCACATTATTTAACCCAATTCTCAATATACAACTAAAAGCATAATCCAAACAACATCACTTTGAAATTATTACCGCGATTTTCAATCATATCAACATTCAAATATCTCAAACATATATATATATATATATATATATATATATATATATATATATATATATATATATATAAGTTCCCTAAAAGTGCATTATCTAAAATTACTCATTAAATATTTTTTCAATGTATATCACTAATTTCAATAAATCCACCTCAATTCATATCAAACTCACATTCACATTACTGACACTCTCAATATATACAACTGAAAAACATAATCCAAACAACAACACCAACTTGAATTTATCAAGCCTTCAATCATATATCAACATCCAAATATCTATATAATTTGAAGCAATTTCATTTTTATTAAAATTTAAATTAACAAAATAAGTTCGTTTTAGCAACCTAAACATTTATTGCCCAAATTTAATCTCAATATAGATCTTGAACCTCTCGTGGCACCACTTTTTCCACCCGTATCCATCTTGATGAAGTCTCTCCCCGAAGATATTTTTGCATATCCGAGATGACATCTAATGTGCATTCAACAAAGCCGTAATTATATAAATGTATAAGTATTAATTTAACATAAAGCACAATTAACTAGTAAATTCATAGATAGATAAATGTCTCACCTCTCATCATGCACTCGTAGTCTTTCATGAATTACCCATATAGTCGCTCTCACGCTGAATTTGAACTGTGTGTAATAGGAGTATGTGGTTAAGTGATTCGAGGCCTAATCCCGGGAGAGCGGGATAGCCTGAGGTATCTCTAAGTGAGGGCTCGAGAGAGCTAGACGGATCAACTCAGCAGGATAGGAGATGTAGATGTGCTTGGGCCAAAGAAATGTTGATGTGCCCGTAATTGTCTCTGCACTGCGGGCGCAAAGAGTGGATGCAGATAATCGGTAATGTCAAAGTAGATGTCGGCGATGAAGAATGACCCTTCTAGTGCTCGTCCTCAACTATCCCTCATGGGTATACTCCAAATACACCCTCTCAACCCTCATACCGGAATGAAAATTCAAAACATAAGACAATCAACACTGGAACACTCAGAGTAGAATTATTCAACTACAATCACTCTTTTATTCATTGCCATTTATCCACATATCATTTAAATCCAATTCATCCTCATTAAAAAGACAATTAACAACTGAACACTTGTACTATAACTTTATTTAGCTACAACTACCTCTTTATTAACTATCGCTCATTCATATCATTTTTAAATCCAATTGCCCCCTCTAATTGATGAAACTCTTCCCGCTTGTAATTCTTCTTCTTCTTCCATAATATCTTCTAGGTCACCTATTGGATCATTTTAATGTCCTTGTTGATCTTCTTCAGTTATTTCATATTATGGATTTCAATTAACCTCCTTGAAATGCAAAGAGGTTCTGCACATACGTAGTTCTTAAAAGCTTCGGGCATCACAACAACTCCTCTCGTTTGATTTTCTATACGACCCACCAATCAACTTTGTCTTTTGCAAACTCGCATGAACAAAAGTATACTTGAGCTACTTGCATTGCCAAAATGAAAGGGTTCATACTTCACCATCTGCCTTCTATGGTTTATCTCAACAATGTTGTAGGCTGCTCATGAACTCTTACACCCATATTAGATGGGGGATCAAACCAATCGCACACATGAACGTAATTGTTCAGCACCGCCGCTTAAGATATTCTACTTCCACTACTTCTCTTAACTGACCATACCAATCATTCGCATTATGGCTATACTTTGGCCTTGATGCAAACCCCACTATTTATTGACATTTTACTTGCAACTAATGCTCAACTGTGAAACTTTGTAATTCATTTACAAAATAGCCATTATATATTTTAACAGATCCCAATGGACCTTTTGCATGAAGTTGTTATGAATACAAGAGTTTGGATCTTCTGCCTGGAACAATAGGATATAGGTATTTTACATATGTTAATAATATTAAGTTTAATTGATAGGGTGAGAAAAAGAAGGCTAACATATGCTTTGAACCAAATAGCAAAGTCCATCTCAAGTTTAGCATCAATTTCTGTATTTGTTATGTTTGGATTGAGGTGTTGCAACATATTAGTGTAAATCCTGTTGTTTGATAGAATTTTTGGATGTAAGAATGTAATAGATAGGACTCCAGTTGTAAACAATATAATATATAGAAGATGTTTGACTCATAAAAAAATTAACTTGATATATGGTTCAACTTCTTCACAGTTAAGCAAAATGTAGGAATGAGCTGCCTTATTCTTGTTCAGTCATATGTCTAATTCTGGAATGACCAAGTGGTCTACCACTGTATTTGAAAACGTATATTAGGTTTAAAGTGATCATCTGATGGAATATAATCACCAATTACCTTCATACTTTCTCAGGCACAACCTCCTTGCTTTTGTTTGTACTGGCATCCTCTAAATAATATGGAACGTAACACCGATGTTTCCTCAACTAGAAATGCATTGCATAATGCTTTCCATTACGTGCCTTATTCCTGATATTGAGCTTCAATTTCCGAAGATACCTATAAAAATGATATGGTAAGTAAGACACATGCACTAACTGTTATCACCATTATGATTTACAAGTTAGGTTTTAAGTTCTCAAATGGATACATCCATCTAATTGTGACCGGCCTGCAATGCGTGCCTCATAGGGCAAGTGAACCTGGAAGATGATAGAATCCAAAAAAACTTGGAGGAATATTCTTCCAACTCAGATGACAATTGGGATGTCCGATTCAAGTCCGGCCATGTCTTCATTTGTAACATCAAGGTGCTTAGGACTTTTAAAAAACAAGCTAAGCTCGGTGATAGCCTTCCACACATTAGTAGGTAGTAGTTCTCGAAATGCTATCGGCATCAACCTCTACATGAAGACATGACAATCATGACTTTTCATTCCAAACAACCTCAATCTCTGTTTATCCACACATCTACCCATGTTAGACACGTAACCATCAGGAAATTTCAATTTTGTTAACCAATCAAACAACTCCTTCTTAGCCCTATTGTCTAAGGTGTAACAAGCCTTAGGGTATTTTCCCATTGAAGGCAATTGATCAAGTTCTGGCCTCCGACAATAGGTATTGAGTTCTTGCCTTAACTTAAGAGTGTCTTTTGTTTTACCATGTATATTCACCACTGTATTAAACAAGTTTTCGAACACATTCTTCTCAATGTGCATGACATCAAGGTTAAAATAATTAGATTAGAGCTCCAATATGGCAAATCCCAGAATATGCTGCGTTTTCTCCAACCACATGATTGACTAACCCTCTACAATGTCATGCTATTCACTCTACTTCACCTCTTTTTAAACCTGGGATGATCAATTATGCTTAGTATCTGAACCCGATCCGGATCGGAGGTGCGTTACCCATCACAATTTTTGTTTCTTTTAGAAATGCACTCTTATTGCCTAAAATGGATGATCAAGTTCCAAGAACTCCTATGATTGTCAAACCAGATCACATCATTTCATTTAGTCTCAAGGAATTCGAGTCCTCCATACACAGGACAGTGCCAATCGTCCCGCCGTTAACCATCCAGATAACATTGAATACGCAGGAAAGTCACTAATAGTCCACAACAATGCTGCTCGCAACTGAAAATTTTGATTCCGAGAAATGTCAAATGCTTCAGCCCTATAATTCCATAATAGATTAAACTCATGTATCAGCGATTATAAATACACATCTAACTTGTCTTTAGGATTCCGAGGTCCTGGAACAAGAATAGTTAAGAACATGGATGTATCCTTCATACATAACCATGGAAGTAGATTATACACAGTCACTATAACAGGCTAACATGAGTATTGTTACCCAGATTGGCCAAAAGGTTGAAACCCATTTGTGCAAAGGCTGAGCCTTATATTTCTAATTTCTATGGCAAAATCAGGGTTAACATCATTGAAGTGCTTCCAAGCAATAGAATCGGAAGGATGTTGCATTACATCATCCTTTCGCTACATATCTCGCATGCCACCTCATTTCATTAGCAAGTATTTTATGATGAATATAATTTGAGAAGTCGATCCTTCAAAGGAAAGTAATACATTTTCTTCAAGGGCACCGCTTCGCTTTTTCTTTTCTCCTTTTCATCAAGAAGGTCGCTTTTCTTTAAATGTGATGGTCGCCAACCTACAAAGAGTCTGTTCAAATCAGTCTCCCAATAAATCATGCATCCATTAGGACAATAATGTATCTTCTCGACTGGTAAACCTAAGCCCTGAACCATACGCTTTGTTTCATAAAAGTTTTCAGCGATAAGATTATTTTTAGGCACCACCTCTTTCATTAGTTTAGAAATTGCATCAAATGCACGTCACAGATGGTGTTTCAAATTCTTGATAGTCAAAGTATTCTAGCCAATTAATCGATAATCTGTGGAATGATTTTTCACACCCTGGCCACAATGGATTATTGGTAGCATCAAGCATATCATAAAATTGTTGGGTCGTTGGATTAGGATTCTCCTCATATTCATAATTTTGATTGAAGGAATCACCAGCAGCATCTATAACCATTGTATGATAATCATTCATTGGATTAGAAGGACCGCGCATCCATGCTAATGATGCTCTCATATCACTTCATCCGCTTCCCATGCCTGACCACACATAAAAATATTCTAGTTTTAAACCATATCTCTAAAGATGGTATTTCACTGTCTCCATATCAAGAAACTGGCGATTCTGACACTTGGATCTCCGACACGGACACTTTATTTTTTCCCCATCCATCCACTCTGAATGAGCATAAGCAAATTCCAAAAATTTATCAACCCCATAAACAAACTCTGGATTAAGAAAGTCATCTATCAACCTTTGCAAGATCCAGCTTATTCTCACTCATGATCGAAAGTAATGTAGAACGGTGCCTATTAGGGTGTAATCTAGTCGAGTCGAGTTGATACAAAGCCAAGCTTGAACTGGAGATCACAAATCCATAAGACAACAACAACAAACAAAAAAAAAGTATATAAAAAAATTAAAAGATTTTCATAAGAGAATTATCGCTATTGAACTTAATATCATATAAACATAAATATTCAATATCACATGTTAATAAAGTTAATCGCATAAGAATGAGCATCAATCAATCATGTTAACTATAAGTTAACTTTAGCATTGACACAAATATGTATCGCACAACAAAAAAAAATTCTTCTATAATTGAACCTAACATACAAATGAGGAGACATGGTATATCCTCCACAATCTATGTATATAGTATTTTTATAGTTTAATTTTATTCGAAATAAAACTTCTAGCTAGTCCCTTGAGTTCATACTTTGAAAAATAAATAAACTCATTTCTCAATACAAAGAATAATTTAGAAAGTATATAGCATTTTTTTTTTTTGGCAAAGATCACTTTTTTTTTTTTTAATTTTCCTTTAGAACATGGGATAATGTTTACTTGATGTTTCATGTTTGGATGAAATGGGCAGTTAGATATTCAACTAATTAATGAATTTCTTCATAACCATGATCCATGGGACCATTATGGGATCAATTAATCCAGGCCTCGTAGCAATAGGGACTGTCACGGCGGGTTACCTTCGCCTACTTCAACGCCCGAAGGAGCCAAGAACAGCAAGGCCGAGGTATGGGGTGGAGCCGAGGGCGATCACACGCCGCCACGCGCTGGAGGTAAAAGTAGTGAGAAATAATAAGGAGAGGCGCAAATTTTGTGTTGAAAGGCTGCAGCAGTCGTAAGGATCAGTCTTTGTCCAAATTATCCTTTCATGAACTTAATTTAATTCTGTTTCTACCTATGTTATCCTTTTTTAGTACGAAGAAGAATGAAAGTCAACTTTTTTCATTAAGGCTTTGTTTCTGCATATGACTCTTCCTCGACCCATCCCTCCTTGTCCTCACATCTCCTTCTATGATTTTCTACTGCATATGCCCCGGGCAGGAATCAATGTTTTCCTTTCTGAGTTCTGATGCATTTTTTTAGTAAAATGGAACCAAAATCATAAATATAAACTAATAACATATATGTTTGTTTATATAACATATATATCAAAACTGTACGGGCCTTAGCCCATTTAAACTTAGGTCAATTGGACCTAGGTTCATTGTATATTGGATTAATTTCCTACAATCACAGGAAATCTTCATGAATTTTGATTTAGCATGGTATGCACGGTGGCATTTATTGCATAAACCAACTTTGTGGCTTCCTTCATCATTTTGAACTCAAAGTCTTGAATTATTGTCCCGCTTCTCCCACCCTGAAGAGTAGATGCACTAAATCTCAATTCCTCTTGAATTTGTAGAAACAAGCTCATATCAAAGAAAAAATTGTAAAAACTAAAAAGAAAAGAAATAAGGAAAGAAAATTGAAGATAGAATATGGGTTTGCCAATGCAATGAACTATATATACCAAGCTTGAAGAAAAAAAAGTCATTTGCTGATCAAGACACCAAAAACCAATGATATGATAAGTTCTATGGTGGGTGTAACCAAAGCATATTGCAACTTTTACCTATACCCTAAACATTTATGGTTGGCATTTAAATTTCAAAGGGTTTTGTTTTTTCAAGTAATAATCAACTAGCAACACATTCAAGTTGGAATGGTAGCACTATCACAGAAGAGATTGGAATTTTCATTATCATCCCTCCTTCATACACCAATTGATCAACATTTTCAGTTTCTAACTTCCATGCAAGATAAAATGTAGAAAGCAGCTAACAAGAGAAACAAAGTAGAGTATGCTGGAAAAAAAAAAAAAAAAAAAAAAAAGAAAATAGCAAAACAAGAAAGTCCTCAAATTAAGACCGATTTTATATTTTAATCATCAAGCTTATGAGGGTTGTATGAAGAAAGTTTCAAAGATAGCTGCACTAAACAGAATGCAAACAATATTCCGCGCAGGCTAAGTAGTAGACACAGTACTCCCAGAGTCATACCAAAATACAATGGAGAGCAAGCCTTAAAACAAATCATAATACCCAACCAAAGATAAATGTGATCTACTTTGAACATTGCACAACAAATAATGCCCAAAATCAATAGAGAACAAAGTGAATCAATGAGGTGCACCATGAGTAAACTCCTATTGATCCCACCTAACAATTCTTCTCTCAAAAAGGGAGTATAATTGTCCTTGTATATTTCACCCCTCGCTTAAACCAACCTCTAAGAACCATAGTGCCTTCTCGTTCATTTCCCTTCTTCACTTGCTAGGCCTTACTTAGTATAAAATTACTTTAGAATGTAGACCTTGATGTGGAGTAGAAGTTCAAAAGGGGTCCTTTTCATGTCAATTTCTCAATTCAATATCCCTTTAGAGTAGCAACTAATGAATGTATTATTCTCTCACAAGCAAGCTCTTAATCAATAGTTCAAACTAGAAAAAAAAAACACAAACATAAACAATTAAAAACGTTAAATATTAACAATAGTCCTCGGAGTGCTGGACGCCATCGACGCCGATAAGGTGTTCGTGGTGGGCCACGATCGGTGACATGTCCCTAGCTAGTACTGGATTGAAATCGTAAAAGCCTAATTTTGAAAACAAAATCGATATTTTCTCTAGTAAAATTAATGAAACCATGGTTTTGTTTGGCTTCGAAATTGTGGAAACTAAGACCCAATACTTACATGGCTTCAAGAGCCAATCCTCATCATATCTCGCGAGATAAAAACACATCAGAAGAAATCAATAACCAAAAAAAGAAACGAAAAATCCTTAACACATCAGTCAATTTTCGTAATTTCCAAAAAAACTCGAACTTGAATCGATAGATAAATCAAAATCCAAAAGGCACCAGAAAGAGATACCTGAAAAGGGGAAGACTGACTTATCGTTGTTTAACAACTTATGACTTGGTGAAGATGATGATATCGTCTTGGATTGGAGCTCGCCGGAGATCTATATGAGGATGGAGGCTTTTCTGGGATTTAGGTTTTAGTTTCGGTGAGGTGATGGAAGACTTAGATGTGTGGAAACTTGGCAAAATGGGGGTAATACATTGGGCCTAAGCCCAACTGGGAAACAAGAATAAAATGGGCTTTAGCCCATTTAAACTTAGGCTAGTCTCCACGTTAGGCATTCTTCAATGGAGCCGCCGCCGGACTGACTGCTCCTCTTCATCTCCACCATGTATTTAGCTCTGTAACACTTCATATTGACCACAAATAAAACCATCACAAGGATTACTACCCAACGGCCAACCCCCATTTTTTCTCTCTTCTTTATTTCTCTCCCCTTCCAACTGATAATAATTGATTTAATGTGGCCCCGCAATCGCATGTGTGGGGCTAGTTTATAGAGGTTCGGTATGGTATAAATTTGATGATGACAATTTGACAAGAGCATCCATTTCCTCTTATCAACTATATTATATATGATATATATATATATATATATATATATATATATATATATATATATATATATATATATATATATATATGAGAGCTTTCACTTGATAAGTGCCCTTTATTAATTAAAATGCAACTCCACTTAGCTTATTAATTTAGCAATTAATCCTTCTTTTTCTATCTTACTTTATCTCCCCCCAATGAAAATGGATGAGTTTAAAGTAAAGCAAATCCCACATGAATCATGTCAATAGCTAACTTTTAATTACATAAAAGAGTCGCCATATATAGATGCCCCAATAGGTCTGGTGTGTAAAGCTTAATGATAGGAAAATATGAACAATTAAATTAATGGTAATTACCAAAGTTATTAAGGATGGAATAGAGGAAGCAAGTCATGGATGTTAGTCTGTCTATAAATAGTTTGTTATTTATGGGTATTCCAAAGTTATTAGAGGGGCTTTATTTATTTCATATTTATTTTTAAAAGCAATCACTTTTTTTTTATTAAAATTTTATAGTGAGACAACAAAGGACCTAGTTAAATAGTGGTTATTAACCAGTGACCACAGGTAGTGTGGTCATTATTTAAGTTTCTTCTCTATGTGGTCCCTAACCAATGACCATAGACAGTGGTCATCAATACGACCATTTGCTTCAGGGCTCACTATTTACCAACCACAGTGCTATGTGGTTTCAAATGCTGACTACAAACAATGTGGTACTAGCTAGTGACCACTATATGGCTGCAATATTGTCTCAAATTTAGCGCCAATCGTTAAACATCCTTTTCTCACCACCTCATCCGTGGTCATTGATCGTGGTCACCATGTGTCTCTACGTGGTTGTAATTCTTAATGATCTTATTTTTGGTCTGTGGTTGCATAGTGGTCGGATGTGTGGTCACTAATTTTAGACCATTTTTGTGGTCACAATTTATGGTCTCAAATTTACACAGAGTGTTACCTTTTGCCTGAGAATGCGCAGAATAATTACTGGGATCCCACAATACCCATTCGGCTTGGATCTCTTGGGATTCACAAACAATAGTCCAACCCATTTGTCAGATCAAGTCATGCATTTGTACCCCATTGTCCACACTAGTTATTAAACATCTATCATGCAGAATTATGGCACTTCAAGCATAAAAATTGCAACTATCTAATATTTTTAACACAAAATCTTTATTCGTCCCTATAAAAACAAGCAATGCGTCAAGAAAACACGTCTTTTTCAAAATCGTCGCACCCATCAAAAGCTTACTTTAAGAGGTGTCATTGGACTTCTTAGGGAATTTCTTCAATTTATCCACTCACTTTTCCATTCATCTATTGTCTCTGCATAAAGAAAGAACCCAAAACTTGGGTGGCTACCGATGGCCTTTAGCATAATTTGCCATGCGCTTGCTAGGTCTATATAATCTTCTTTAGGCAATATTTGATTAGCGCATGCCAACCAAAGAGTCTACCGATTCTTCCTCACATAATTCACTAGCCTCACAACACATTAACTTCAATTGATACTTCCACTTGATGCAAATTAGCGAACGTTGAGCAGGTACAATGATTGTACTTCCGAGCAAACCAAGTGTAACTCAATCATTGCCTTGTATCTGTCCTCCATGATCCCACATCGCCCAGCCAACACCTCCAGCCTCTGTTTGTAAAATCATGTCTTTGTCCAACGCAGCCAGCTCACTATGCGCCCATCCATGTTTCAGCAAATGCCCGCAAAACAGTCAGCTGTGAAGTACTGGTATTTTATCATCATGATATTCGGAATCCATTTCTTGGACATCTTCAAGAAAACAACAACCATCAAATTGACTTAAAGATATCATTGTAAAGCATCTTGGCAATGGTAGTTTTGCCAACTCAATTGTCTCCATATATTCCAATCACGTAAATGACTTAAGATTGTAGCAATTACTTTAGTTTTTCCGCCATCTGGATATGCTCCTCAACATGTGGAAATTTAGGTTTCAATCTTTTGAGGATGAAGTCAATAATTTCTTTAATAGGCTTTGACTCGTACCTATCAATTGATAAATACAACCGAAACATGAGGTGAATTATGACAAGTTGACAAAGATGATGAGTATGCATGAAGTAAATATCATATAATTTATTTTATCTACACAACTAAATCATGGGCATAAAGAAAGTAATGTAAAATGATAAAAAAAATATTTACTTAGTTTACGTATCTAAGTACCATTTCATTAATGTGCTATCAAAGCATAAATGGGAAATGGGGAAAGAAGAGAGAGAATGACTTGTGTTAGATTTGCTATTCAATGCTCAAGAGGTTGTAACTTACACAAAGTTAATCTTATGAGAATAATCATTCATTTAATCGCATGCTTGTAACTTCACCTCAATACTAAGATTGTTTAGTTTACATTTTTAGACATTAAGATTGTAACATTACAAAATATAAATATATGTTTAATTCACACATTAAATATATATTTAATCTTAAATTTTATGTCCAATCTATTGAGGTGGGATCAACATTTGACAAAAAAATTCCAAATATTTAATTAAAAACGTTAAAAGATAGAAAATATTGGTTTGACATATATATCGGTACATAGATTTTATGAATATATAAGAGATACATCGGTATTTATAAATTATTTAAAATGTAAAGATATATTCAATTTATATATCAAAATCATTTTAAAAGTATAAGAAATAATAACATCAATTAGATTTGAAAAAACATTGTTGGCATGATTTGCAATTGATCGATTAAGCCATTATATTTAGGAAATCCCTTCACTCAAGGGTACAACATGATTGTAGCAGTAAATATTGTTTTGACTAAGAGTAACTTCCTAAAATATTTTTTTTATCTCTATATATTGTACTCTATTTTATGGAATGAATAAGAGAGAAAAAAAGGTATGTTTGACATGGTATCAGAGCAAGATCTTGGGCTCCCTGTTTACTGATCAGGTAGAGGTCAATTTTTTGCTTGGTCTCCATGGCTGACTCCACAGAAAGCTTATTCTGGTATTTAACATAAAATAGCGGAGGGGTCTTGTCAAGGTGAGCCTCTCCTTCTCCCATCAACGATTCCCTGATGGACAAATTAGGCATCGAGTTGGATTAAACTCAGCTATGGTTATGGTCTGGGTTGTTGAAGTCTTTATCTGGGAAAAGACAAAGCAGGAAACATCAATGGAGACTACCCCAACAAAACCAACCCCTCCTTTCGCGAGATGGCGCTTTGAGAATGCTATGGTGAAGGTTGGTGATCCAACTCCATGGACCATTCCTTGAACGTGAACTTTATTACTTCTGGCATTAGCAATTATGGGATTACATTTATACACAACATACTTTGATGAGCATTACCTGCGCCAGGCAGCGGAGATCTATAGAAAAAATATTATAACGATCTACAGGGTTTGTGGCGGGAGATCGATTTTCGTCGACCGAATCCAATGAAATGTGAAATTGACATACAAAGCTGATTACATATTAGAAGGCGGGTATATATTTTTCTCGACCGGACTAGATGATCGATTGGATCTTGTTCGGAAGCGATGTTCTCGAAACCTTTCCCTTCAATTGAGCAGGCATATGCTCTGCGTTCGAAGGAAGATCTCGACATAATCCACAGCCAGTGATATCACGGAAGCGAGAAGTAGTAACTAGTGGTCTTTATTACGTATTACCAATGAGACGAAGTACAAACTTTACTAAAATGCAGGTCTTCCTCGATCAGAGGTCATTTGGGATGGAATAATACCTCATTGTGGGAGTACAAAACATACCCGGGAGACTTGTTTAGAAGTACGCAGCTGCGGCCCGGTGGCGTAATTCTAGCCTGAAGAAACTAGATGCTTATACTTATTTGAAGGCGTCGGTCGGAGTGGTAGTGGCGCGGTTGAATCTCAAGTATCCCTTATTCCAGTGGTAAAACCTTGTCTCAACTGGATCAAAGTGAATTTGGATTAAGTTTTTACGACTCCATTACTCGAGAATGATGGTGCCTAGATTATCGACTCCGGAGCAACGGACCATATGACATTTGACCCAAATGACTTCTCGACCACGACCTCCGCGGGAGGACTGCATTGCCCATTACCCGATGGGGCTGACCTACCAGATCACGAGTGGGCCGTGCCATTGTCTCCTCTGCTTTGGCTCACACTTCTTGAACATCTCTCGACAAGTTGATGTATGCGTAGGTCCAAGTCACTAAAGCTTAATTGTGTTGTCTTGATCTACTCTACTTTTGTGTTGCTGGATAACTCTGGCAGGGAGATTATTGGGCGTGGTACTAGAGGGGGTGTGCTATGGGGTTTAGCCAGGCAAAGCACATCACACCATGGGACATTAGCCACGACGGCGGGATTGCTGCAGGCAGCAGGCGCCATCATTTATTATCTCAGACATCTATTCCCATCTTTATTTTCGGGTGCGAGAATGTGGACTTTAAATGTGATACCATGTATCAAGGCTAAAGCCAACGAGTCTCTTATCGGATTGTGGATGAGCTGTCTCCATTTTCATTGATACACTCAAATATTATTGGGGACCAGGTCAGATAACTACCCTCTCTAAATTCACCGTTGGTTTGTAATTTTTGTCGACCAGATGTACTCAGATGACATGGTTCTATCGACCTAAAGCAAAGATGGGGGTTTTGCCATTTTTCAAGCATTTCATGCCATGGTTAGGACTCAATTCTCTTCAGATCAGAGTTCTTCGATCCCGATAATGGTGGGGAATTCACTGTAATTTAACTATTTCCAACTTAACATGGCCTCCTCCATGAGACCTCGTACTCTCAAACACCTGACAAAATGGTGTTGCGGAGGAAAAAATCATTCTCTGGGAAACATCAGTGCTCTTCTCCTGGGCGCACATGTGCAGGTGCCATCGGGGATCTGTAGCTCTTTGCTTAGTGTACCTAATCAACCGTATGTCAGCTAAAATTTTGCACTTTAAAACCCCCTTACAAATCCTCTCTACCCATATATCCCTTCCTTCACTATTGATGCTTCCTCCCAGAATTTTCGGGTGTGTTGCTTTTGTCCATCTCCACAAGAATCATCGTACCAAACTAGACCCTTATGCATTGGGGTTTTGTTTGCAGATATCGTTCACACAAAAGGCTTCAGGTGCTATGACCCCAGTACACAAAATTTCATATCTCACCATGGATCATTGCATTTCTTGAGTCAGGAAATTTTTTACCGCTTCACACCGTACTTGATTCTCACTGCGGGAGACTAAAGTAGAAGGGTCAAATTGGTTGATGCCAATCATTTGGAAATAGAGGTTAGAAGCATGAGGGCACCACAGGGAAGGTGAACCTGTCGAATTGAAATGAAGCGTGATGAGACCGAATCTGAGTATCCTCGGTCGCTCCTCCAGTACAGGCAAAGCCCTCTTGAGAATGTCACGAGTGCCACTCTGTTTTCTGCATGCTAATATCTTGGATTCTTCTACTAGTTATGTGTTGCTTTTAGACACAATCATTAGGGAAATGTGAGTGAATCCTAACGGATGAAGAAGAGAGAAAAATCAAGTGCAGTACAGTCTCATGCCACCGAGATATTAAACCGCTCAAGACTTCACTCAAGCACTATTCTCTGCCATATTCCCATCTTTGTTGAGGAAGCTTATCTGATCCAAAGTGGGCACAAGCAATACAAGAAGAACTAAATGCCAAGAAAACAATACAGGAGGTTAGTCCCCTTCTTAGAAGGAAAAATAGTGGGATCACGGATGGGTGTTTCTCGCAAAATCACGGTGATGGATCAAATTGACCCATTAAGACGAGGCTTGTATGAAAGGGTTTATATAACACTATAATTCTCATATTCTGCAGTAGCTAAAGCGAATCTGTTAGGGTCTTACTATCTCTTTGCGACAAATTTTGGTAGCCTTTATGTCGACAGTAAGGTAACTCATTACATTGACCTTGAAGAGAGGAGGTATACATGGAGGGATTGCGGGATATCTGAGGATCGATTGAGACCAAATTACATTTGTAAAATTGGAGGGCATTGTATGGACTAAAACAATCACCATGACATGGTTTGGGCGTTTGGTGAAACTATGAAAGTATGGCTATCGGCCCAAAGTATTGGATTATACTCTTTTCTTGAAATAGTAACAAGATGACCAGCATTAATAGTCTATATTGGACTGATATGATGATGGGGATGATCTTGAGAGATCTTGGGGATAAGGCAAATTGTAAATTGAATTTAAATAAACATTTAGGAGGGGCTCCGTATTTTCTAGGAATAGAGGCGCCGGCGGCGAGCGCCTCTCCTCTCAGTGATATCTTGGACTTGTGGTGAGTGGGTTACTAGAGTGTAAACGTGGATCGCCAGTGTGAGCCATGGCTTGGGGAGATATTCGGACCCGGTGCTGGCCCAGATGGGTGAGGTATCAAAATTTGAGTGGAAAAACTCATTTACCTCTCACTCGTCAGGACATTGCTTCTACTGGCGTAAGTGTCTTTGAGCCATTTATGCTGTCTGACACCGCCCTCTCCGGCGACGGGTGTGCGAGCCCTCCACAAAAATCCCGGTAGATTACCTCTAATATTTAGAAATCCTGTGAAGCGAAGCCTGTTGCTGCTTAAACCTCTGTAAAAATTTTTTCTTTTTAATTTTCAACAGGTTTGGTAAAATCTTAGCGTGGGATTCGGCGACATGGCCAATTTGCATAGTCTAATTCAAATCATATGTCCAGTTTTCATATCAAAAATATGGCAACCCGACATACCAACACATTCTCACAAAACTACTCTATGTACATACATATGTTCCTTTATACAAATTTAAAGTATGTTCAAGGTCTTTTCCTTACATAATGTTCTTAATTTACAACACTTATACAATGTCAGGAGAAATCCTATTATGCTCCAGCGTCTTGCGTACCTGTACTTGGAAAATAGTTTTTAAAATACAAAATAATGAGCTAAACGAGGTCAGTGAGTGTATGCTTTCATAAATTGTTTTGCTTTTCCGGAAAACATCTCAAAATTATCAAAACTTTTACAAATATTTTCGGCTTCACTTTGCTTTGCTTGCTTTAAAGTTTCTAAAACTTTTCTTTAACTTGCTTGCTTTTATACTTGCTTGCTTTAAAGTTTTCAGAAACTTTTAATCATAACTCTTTGCTTTCTTTCTTTTGCTAAAAACTTTCGGGCTTTATTCTTGGCACAGCAAGTTTATAAAACTTCTTACTCATTTTTCTTTGCTTGCTTGCTATCTTGTTTGAAAAGTTTCATAAAACCTTTCACAAACCTTTGCTTTAAAAGTTTCTGAAAACTTTTTCATAACCACTGCAGGAGCACGGGGCCTGGCCGCGTGCTTTGAAATAAAACCCACGGGAGCTTGGCTTGTGGTGTTTTAAATGCGGGGCTGCGGGCTCATTAGTTTGTAAAACTCAGGAAGCCTAGGCGGCCAGAACTATGGTTGATTTTTCAATCATATATCATGTTTGTAAAACATCAGCCCTTTGGAGAACTATTTTTGCTTACTTTTACCTAGTGAGCAGACATAATGATTCATCATGAGTCTTTAGATGGAAGGACCATGTCATCACCTTTTTCGATCGAATATCAGTGAGGATGACCTCGATGCCATGTGCCATTCTTAGTTAGAGCTCTTAACCTTATATACCCATATATTTGCAGTCTCTTCAATGTGAGTGTGTGTCCTAGGTTTGCCGACCGAGGTGAAACTCTGATGCATGTATGAGATCCTAACTCCACCGTGCCGTGAAGTCTCATGGGTTTGCTTAGAACTAAGAAGCTGTTTATAACTGTTTAACGCCTCTTTGTAGTGGTTTTACACTTTGACCATTGCCTTACTGCGAAAATGGTTTAGTGCAAAACCATTGCTTGTTATAACGCTTGAAAATGGTTTATTATTCAAAACCATTTTGCTTACTTACCCTTATTATGGTTTACAAATTTAAAACCAATGCCTTTTCAAAAATGGTTTAACTCAAACCATTTGCTTGCTTTCTAATCATTGCTTGCTTCTTGAAAATGGTTTGCATTCAAAACCTTGAAATACCAGTATAAGCAGTTTATAATAATATCAATAATACATAGCAATTGGAAATGGGTTTGAATACTCTCTTGCTTATAACCTTATGAGGCCAGGTTCCATTTTCCACTGCCTTTACTTTTAGCCTGCTCAAAACGAATCGATAGCACATATTAATCGGCATAACCGCGTCGCTACCTGGACTTAGTCACACTTTATACTCTTTTAATGCTGAGGTGCAAGGTTCATTCCTCAGATCACCAATTGAACATAGAAAACTCAAGTTCAGATCATTTCAAACCGGACTACTCATACTTAAAGCTAGGGCCCAGAATTTTCTTGCACATGGCCCCGATTTGAGTGAATTTTGGGCCGTAGTATCAAATTTGATGATTCCTATTTCTTTAGGTTGGTTGCCTTAAGTCCATTTAATTGCCTTGGATCACCCAGATGGATAAAATGAGAAAGTTATAGTAAAATCACAGCTGGTGAAGCCAGACGAGCAGGTGTGGTACTCGTTCGTGTACCAGCTACACTTTTGCTTCGTGAAGTTAATAGGCATATATTCTCTTTGGTATATTAAAGATTTTGATTTTATTGTTTTACTTTTGATGCCAATTCAACCATACAACCTATAATTCTTTAATACCTTCAAAAAACCAAACTTGCAGATTAATCTAAAAACAATTCACAACACTGATGGTTTATGGAACCTCAAACCTCAAAACCTTAGGTGGAAATCCAAGAACTCATCCTAGGTCCACCAATTCTTTTTAAAACCACATAATTTTGATGATTCCATGTTTATTTTCTCCCAATTGGGGTTTTACTCTCATAACCCCAACCATTCAAGAGTTTATGTGCTCTTTGCACAAAACTCAAGCAGAAAGACATCGTCTCTTAAGTCTCAAATCCATGCATGATTCTAAGACAAGCATACCTGATTTTGGGCCCTCCTCTCTTCAACTATTCTATCCTCTCTTCTCTTCCTTGCTCTCTTATCCTCTGGGTTTTTCTAGATGACTTTTGAGACCAAATGAATTTTGGCTTTTATTTTTCCCATTTTTATATTTTAGCATTTTCTTTAATTGAAAAATAGCCCTCAACACTTTAATTTTGCAATTATAACTTTTGAAATTCTACTATGTTTGTCTCACTTAATGATTTTGCTTTTCATATTCATTTGCTTAATTGTACCCTTATGATCTGCAGTGGGGTTCTGTTTGATTCTGTATTTAGATCTCAAAATATTTGGTGTGACACTTGGTACTTTTATACTAGTGTCATGCTCACTATACTGGACTCTCTCGGAGACAGGGATTACAAAATCCTCCTTCATAGGAACATTTAAGGTCATAGTAGAAAACTAAACTCAACGAGAACGGAAGAAAATATCATCAGAGGCCAGTGAGAATCTGGGTGGCGCATTTTGGGCTCTGAATACAGTAGGCTGCCTCCTCTCTTGCTTCTTCCATAGGAACAACAAGGATCACCTTACTCCTCGGCTTTGTTCACTTGCGATCCCTGTTGCTGCGGTATCTCCTCATAAGTCAAATTTTCCTTTAAGTACATTTGATTGCTCTCAGCTATATGAGGATCACCAGGATATATTTCCTCAACATTATTACATAGAATGTATCCTTGAATCCTAATAACTCGGGAGTAGCAAGGCGTAGCTCTTGGCCAGCTTTGCTCACGATCTCATAAGGTCCGATATACCTCGAATTTAAGCTTACCTCGTTTCCCAAATCTCAACACCTTTCAAGGTGAAATCTTAAAAAGCTTGGTCACCTATCTCGTTGCAAGTCTCTACGACCCAGTTTGTCCACATAACTTTTCTGTTCTGTCTTGCTATCTTTGGGTTATCACGAACAACTTTCACTTTCTCTGAAGTGATACGTGCTAGTTCAGGCCTACTAGTCTTAACCTGTATCATCCCGGCCTACTTTGAGTCCTACATTTCCTCCCATATAGTGCCTCAAATGGAGCCATCTATCTTTGGCTTGATGGCTGTGTTGTAGTGACTCCATTAGTGCAGTGAGTATCCCATTCCTTTGAATTAATGCCTGAAGCTCTACCGATATCCTCGCGTCTGAATAGTCCTCTCACGGTATCATCTATAGGGATGAAATCTTGTGCTAAAGTGTGGCGAGTACCGCGTTGTTTTGACTCGATAACAGGAAGTGAACACAGATCTCTATATCAAAACTAATAGGCTGGAACCCCATGAAGTCTCACTATTTCATCTACATACAACTTGGCCAACTTTTCCGAATCGCTAGCGATGGCGGTGAAAAATGAGCGGGACAGTCGAGCGATCTACTATCACCCATATTGCATCATGTTGTCTACGGTCAGGGAGACCTGCTCAAAGTCGCCAGTGATCTTTTCTGTTTCGACGGAATGGGAGTAGTATATCTTCTACATGAGACCTCTGATGCTCATGCTTGGCGGGTTAGGCACCTAGAAGCGAAACGATCTCTCTTAGTTCCATTCACGGTAATGTTCTTTCAAAGTTCGTACATCTTGGTCTTGCCCAGTTTGCATAATATACCTTGAATGAATGTGCAACTTCCCATAATGTCTGCAGTTCGCCATATAAGCATTCTCCGATACTATATCAATACTTATCATTCGATTTGAAACTGCTTTCTTTCCTTTTCTATCTCTCTTCCTTAAGCTTAATTATGTGGATCAATGTTGCCTACTAGGAATCGATCCAGCTAGGGTGGTCTAACATGAAGCGTGGCTAACAAGGCTCTTGTATCCTCGACCTCCAATATCACCCTAATGCTCTCGGGTCCACCAATGGTGGAAGATAACTTTGATCTCATATGGTCAAAAAATCCACAGTGCTTTACTCGAGGCATCTACTACGACATTAGCTTTTCACGGATGGTACTGATATTGATGTGATCCTTAATCGCTCTAACCATCTTCTTTGTCTTGGGTTTGTTCTTTTTGAATTGAAAATATATTTGAAGACTTTTATGGTTTGCAGAGTCTACAATATTACCATAAGTAATGTCTCAATTTTCCCAAGGCAAACATGTTGCTATGACTCTAGTGATGTGTAGGGTAATTCTCCTCATGTGCTTCTTTATTTGTCAGAGCTGTGCAATCACCCTGTATTCTGCATCAAAACATAACCAAGGCCTTGCCGGGAAGCATCACTATCGACCCACTGAAATCATCTCACTTCCACGTGGTGAAAACTGGCCATTTGAAGTCAATCTACCTTCTAACTCATAAACTCTGTTGTGAGCGTCTGCAATCATACTTAACATCTTTTCTTGTCGGCCCAATTGGTGGTACGCTATCTGGAAACCATAACAAACTTCCTATAATACGCAGGGAAGCTCGACCTCGGCACATTCTTTGGTGGTTTCAATTTACCCACTTGCTTCTATTTACGGGACTCACCCTCGCGATATCATGACTGGAATGCACTGTGTCAGCCAGCGCTTGCTCAACAGCGCCTCGCTGTCGCTCCCTTAGGGTGCGCAACACAATCTCGGTGTTCTGAATGTTTCCTCACGAACTACGAATCTGGCTAGGATATCATCAATAAAAACTAAGCGAACCTATCCAAATAATTTGAGATAGTTTTGTCAATCTGCCAGCTCTTTGGGGCATTGATCGATAAATCGCATCACAAAAACTTCATATGCGTAGCGTGTCACGAATGCAGTCTTGGGTACATCACTCTCACGCACCTTTAGCTGATGATACCCAGGCCTCAAAGTCTATCTTGGAGTATACTTTCGAGATCCATACGGTTGATCAAATAACTTTCGTGATCCTAGGGTGGATGCGATTTGGATGGTAACTTCGTTTCAAGTTGCTGTAATCTATGCGCCAGCAAACTCCCGATCTTTCTTTTTGCGAGAACTAGAGCTCCCCATGGGGATACAGATCAAACCAAATCTCTCGGCAATTCTTGAGCCTTAAGCTCCCTGACTCTGGAGCCATCTCAGGAGATGAAATGAACCGATCCACAGGATCAAATCGTTGTGAACTCTACTTCTCTTCTGGTGGTAATCTTTTGATATCAGCAAATCATGAACTCTGCCTCTCTTTGTGGGATCATCAGTATGATCATGTTCCCCGTCTCACATGGCTGATCTTGACATCCTTTACGCATGACATTCTACTGTCTTGTGCTTATTGAGAGATCTGGAAGATAACTCTCGTAATCCACGGAACTTTTCCTCCAATTTCCTGGCCTATTCAGCTTTACTTCACATAACAATTTAGCATTGGCTCTACATGGCGAGACAGTAAATATCTGAGAACCCTTCATAGTCCCTCATATCTAGAGCTACAAGATCCGGCGGGACTCCACGTCCCTCAATCGAGGAACTCTACTATCTCATTATATCTGCGATAGCGGATCTCAAGCTGGAAGGGAAACTCTATCGACCTCTTGTTTGGATCTCACATAAACAGCGAATCTCAAAGAATGACGGATCTGAATGAATGCGTAGCTCACAGGTCCACTAATGTATATGCATCATGATCGAGGATAAAATAATGCATTGACCACACATTTGGGTGCATCGCATCTTGAGTCACAGTATAATTTGGCTTGGTGATGCGAGGCTGCATGCGTATCCACACAGGGAGCCTTGCCTCACCTCTACCCGACCACCCCTACTGCCAGGGCATCGGCCCCTCTACTCGAAACCCTCTCCCCGTCGACTTTTGTGTGCTCATCTCAGTGTTGGCGAGAATTAGCTAGTGACGTGCTTGATGTCTTCGCACCAATCGGGTTGAGGGACACTCCTAATAAAATGGCCTTCCTTGGCCCACGGTGGAAGCACCACCCAGTCTTTGAATCTCTGCTCCCCACGTGGGTGTCACTTCGAGCACATGTGGCAAGCGGGAGGAATACTCGGGTCATGCTGTAGTGGGGGCCTCTCAGCAGTCACGACTAGAATGGCTCCTCGACCTACACCTCGGCCTCTGTAACCTCTTGCCCCTTGTTCTTAACTACAGCATCGCATCCTGAGCTTTGTTGGGTGCAAATTACTGCTCTCTGCCTGTGCACTACTACTGATACATGTGTGTAGTGGCACAACTCAACTCCTCGGAGCGGCCACTAAGTCCCAATCCTATTGGGACCAACGATAAATGCACTTTCCCAGTGGGTAACAAGTGCAGTAAAGCCCTCTTGCGTTCAGGACTTATCACATGACTCTGTGGAGATAATCCAACTTCAGTTGAAACTTCTTCTGAACTGGGATCTGACATGTTTCACATTCTTGAAAATTCTCAGGTGAATCCTTGTGACTGGGAAAGAATCGATCGGTGAATTCGCTAGATTGATTCCCATGTTATGCCGTGGGATATCTCTCTAGTGACATCACCAATCTTGTGCACATCTTCATCAGCTGAAGGCAGACTCACGCTCATCAGGTGCAACCCGCGCTCATAAACTTTGTTTACGGTCTAGCCACAACCCGGTACGCCACGGATCACCAGCGCGTCTGTGGCTTGGCGGGTTACATACTCTCCATTGACCTCCCCAGGTTCTTCCATAACCTCTACAGGTGGCGATGGGAGTTGCGTTCTTTGTCGGTCGCTATTATGCTACTATCACACATTACCATCCCCGTGCCCGCCTCTCACAGTAAATGATCCTGGCACTTGAAGCACAACCCGGTCGCCTTGATGGTCGGTGACTTTCTTCTTGAAGGCGATTCATAGATCGTTAATTGGAACCTACTCGTGCTCATCCCTCTGAATCACTTGTGGACCTTCGGGAGCCTCTGGAATAACTCTCTGGGCGACCTCGTCCTCTTCATTATAGTCTTTGTATTTACTAAAAATATCCATGAGTTTAATACTTTGAATCACTTCCTTATGTATGTACTTTAAACTTTTTCATATGTGATTGCAGCTGGCACGGCTTTCTACGATCTCATTTGTGACACCCACCCATTGTGAGTGTACCGGCCACTCCCTGAAATCGGTAGTTACCTCTAACGACTAGAAATCCATGTGAAGCGGCGTATTGCTTCTTAAGCCTCATACAAAAATTTTCTTTTAATTTTCAGCAGCAGTTTGGTAAGAATCTTGTGTGAAAAATTTCGGCGTATGGCAATTTGCATAGTCTAATTAAATCTGTAGCCACATCAATTTCACATATATCAAAAATATGGCAACCGGCATACCAACACATTCTCTGAAGCCTCTATGTACACATACATATGTTCCTTTCTCTCTGAGTCGAAGTATGTTCGAGGTCTTTCCTTATAATCATTCTTAATTTACAGCCACTTATACAATGTCGGGAGAAATCCTGTGCTCAGTCTTGCGTACATGTACTTGGAAAATAGTTTTTAAAATACAAAATAATGCAGACTAAGCAGGATTCGGTGAGTGTATGCTTTCATAAATTGTTTTGCTTTTAGGAAAACATCTCAAAGCGTAAACTTTCTTTTCAAATGTATAAAAACTACTTTGCTTGCTTTAAAAGTTTCTATTTTCTTTGCTTGCTTGCTTTTATACTTGCTTGCTTTTAAAAGTTTATAAAACTTAATACTTACCTTCTTGCTTTGCTTTGCTTTTCTTTAAAAAGCTTATAAGACTTTATTCTTGGCTTGCTTAGAAATTTATAAACTGTATAATTTTCTTTACTTGCTTGCTTTATCTTGTTGAAAAGTTTCTTGGCCTTTCACAAACCTTTGCTTTAAAAGTTTCTCAAAACTTTTTTCATAACACGAGCTTTGGGGCTCAACGCATCTTTGAAATAAAACCCACGGGAGCTTGGCTCGAGTCATTTTAAATCTAAGCGGGAGCACAGACTGGCCAGTTTATTTAAACTCTCAGGCTTTTTGGCAGGGACAATAGTTGATTGCCGTCGTATATATTTTGGCAAAACCTCTTGCTGGAGACCTATTTTTGCTTACTTTACCCTAGTGAACCGCGGGAACACATGTCCGTCTGGAGTGGAAGGACCTTTGTCATGCCTTTCCGTGAATATGGTGGGGTGACCTGCGTGTTGCCATCACCATGCCAGTTGACTCTGCCTTATATACCCACATGCGTGCCACGGTCTCCTTTAAATGCATGATGTATGTCCTGGTTTGCCGACCGAAGCAAAACTTCTGATGCATGTATGAGATCCTAACTCCATAGTGCACGTCGAATTCTAATAGAGTTTGCTTGGCGACTAGGGAAGGCTGTTTCGCAAACTTTGTTTGCTTGCTTCTTCTTGTAATGGTTTTGCTGAAACCATTTGCTTTCTTCGCTTACTTGAAAAATGGTTTAATTATTAAAACCATTTGCTGCCCACTTGCTTATTTATGGTTTGATTTAAAATAATGGCGGCACAAAATGGTTCTTTCGAAAACCATTTTGCTTGCTCTAATTCATTGCTTGCTTCTTGAAAATGGTTTCATTCAAAACCATAAAAAATACCGATTAATAAGCAGTTTTAATAATATAATAATACTAATAATTGAAAATAAGTTTAGAACACTCACATCTTTGCTTGCTAAACTTGAGAGCACGATTTCACATTTTTTCCGCCTTTACTTTTAACCTCAAGCGAATATGACGCACATATTGTCGCGTAACAACATGCTTCCTGATAGTCACACTCTTTGCCTCTTTTAATTCTAAGGTGCTAGGGTTCTATTCAGCTGGAATCACGGTGAACCTGCAGAAAACTCAAGTCGTCAAAACAACCAGGACTACTCTATGCCCAAGCTGGAACGAATTTTTTCTGTATTGCTGAGTGAATTTTGGGCCATAGGATCAGAAATTGACAGTTCCTATTTAACAAGTTTGGTTGCTGTGAAGTCTATTTTAATTGGCCACTTGAATCACCCAAATCGGATAAGAAATGAGCAAGTTATGGCCAAAATACGAAAAATGATCGAAAAAGGGAAAACAGAATAGGGTGTATCGGTACACTCCCAATTCTGTGTTTGCTGCTTCGGTGGGGTGTACCGGGTACACTACATTCATGTACCGGTACCTGTAAGCATTTGCCCAGTTTTGTTGTTTTCCTTTTGATGCCAATTCACTCCATACAACTTCTATAATTCTTTAATACCTCAAAAACCAGCTTGGAATTCATCAAAACCATTTCTGTGCCTTAGTGGTGCTATGGAACCTCAAACCTCAAAACCTTAGGTGGAAATCCAGAACTCATCTAGGTCCACGATTCTTTTTAAAACCACATAATTTTGATGATTCCATGTTTATTTTCTGAAATTGGTTTTTCTCTCACCCAACCTTCAAAAAGTTTGTATATACTTTGCACAAAACCTAAACCAAAAGAGCATCTAATCTCCTTACCAAAGTCCTAGAAATCCAATACACTTGATTAAGGCAATGACATACGTTTTTGGGCCTCTCCTGTATTCTTCCTCACTCTCTTCCTCTTCTTGCTTTCTCTTTCTCCTCCCTCTGGTTTGCTGAACAAACTTTGGAATAAATCAGAATTTGGCACCCCATTTTCATTTTTATATTTTAGCATTTCTTTAATTGCAAAATAGCCCTCAACACTTTAATTTTGCAATTGTAACTTTTGAAATTCCTACTATGGCCCATCTCTACACTTAATGATTTTTGCTTTTTCATATTCATTTGCTTAATGACAATTGTACCCTTATGATCATACCAAAATTCCGGGTTCCATAATTTCTCATTTCATATTTTAGTCTCCAAAATATTTCAGTGTGACACTTGGTACTCTTATACACCCCTACAGTGTCATGTATTGTAGACTCTCTCGGGACGGGGTGTTACATAATCCAAGTGAAGACCACATGGGTGCCGTAATTCGAATTCTCCGCTATCTAAAGTCATCACCAGGGAAAGGACTCTTTGTTCTCCAAGAAGCATGCTCCCGAATATTGAAGGGTACCTGGAATCTGAGTTTGGTAGGGAACATCTTGGATAGAAAGTCTACCTCGGGATACTACATTCATTGGGAGAGCTTGATTACATGGAGGTAGCAGTAAATTAGCATTGTCAGTGTGCAGAAGTGAGTTTGAGCATAGCGAAAGGATTATGTGAGCTCTTTGGCTTAGAAATTTGCTAACAGTCGGTTTCCCCTACGATTTTGCAATGAATTTATTTTGTGATAACAAAGCACCGATGACATATCTCACAACCCAATTATATGCCGACCGCACCAGCATGGGTAGACCAGACATTTCATCAACAATTTGGAAGAGATTATTCAATTCCCTTTTTGTTAAATCACGAGGAATAGTTGGTGATATACTTACGAGTGATTTCCGGTAGAAACTTCAATGACTCCTTTAGACCAGTTGGTGTTATAGATATCTGCACGGCGAAGAGTGTTGGCGTGATTTCTACAATTAGTCGATTAGAGGGAAATCATATATTTAGAGAATCCGCCTCAAGGTACAACATGATTGTGATCAAATGTTGAACATAGGTAACCTAAAATATTTTTTCTTTTATCTCTATATATTGTACTACATTTTTATGGAATGAATAAGAAAAAAAAAGGTATGTTTGACAAACATTAAAATTCTATGATTATACAAATCAGTGATTAACGATTAATATATTTATGTATAACTTTTTTATATTTTTATTTATATTTTTAAAATAAATATAAAAAAGTACTATAAATAATTTTAAAATATTTCATTCGATAATTTTTTAAATTAACATATTAACAATGTCGTTTGTAATTTAAATTTTTTTAATCTAAACTTTAATATTAATTATTAAAAATTGATAATATTAATTAATAAGGAAGACCCTTCATTTTCTCTTTTTCAACCATGTCTTCTCCCTTTTTTTTTGCAAACCATTAATGATAGTAGTGGTGTAAGAAGGGTAAGATTTAATGATATTATTAATGAAGTGAGTTGAATGTGACAGCACTCTACGAGGAGGTGAATTGGTTATCTCAAAAACTTTTTGCAAAACAATAAAAAATCTTCAATTTAATTCAAGAACAATAAATAAAGAGATAAGGATTGAAAGTGCAAACTCGGATTTATAGTGGTTCGGCACAACCTTGCCTACGTCCACTTCTCCTCAACCTTCAACTGGTGAGGGTTCCACTAGTATTAGCTCAACCCGAACTTCTTCCTTTTTACATAGTTTTTGGCTCAATGGGCACTTCTGGCAATTCCTTCAAGCGATACACACATGGGAGGTTCAAATATCAGGAGCTATTCACATTTGCTTAGTTTTAGTGAGCACTTCACAAATCCTTTAAGTTATACACACTTGAAGCTATCACTCACTTTCAACGAAATAGTGCAAAAGTGTCTCTTCAAAAGATAATTTAAATGTAAATTGAAAATTTTCAAAATTATGAAAGTGTTTCTTCAAAAGACACTTTCAACAAAATATTTCTCCACCTCATCAAGCCACGTCATATTCAACCTCAACTTATAGTGTAGTTTACAAAGGTGTCTCTTCAAAAGACGTTTTCAGTATAAATTGAAAATTTTACAGTGAAGTGTCTCTTCAAAAGACATGGTGTGGTAATTTTCAAAATTATAGCAGATTGTCTTCAAGACACTTTCAGTGAAATAGTCTCCGAGGAATTGTCTCTTCAAAAGACAATTTCAATGTAAATTGAAAATTTTCAAAATTATGAAAGTGTTTCTTCAAAAGACACTTTTAACAAAACAAAGCAAAGGTGACCCTTCAATAGACATTTTCAGTGCAAATTGAAAATTTTCAAAATTTTGTAGGTGTCTCTTCAAAAGACACTTTCAATATAAATTAAAATTTCAAAATTATGAAGGTGTCTCTTCAAAAGACATTTTCAACGAAATAATGCAAAGAAAAGACACTTTAAATGTAAATTAAAAAATTTCAAAATTATGAAGATGTTTCAAAAAGACCTTTCATAAAATAGTTTAGGTAGTAATATTGAAAAAAATTTACTTTGAATTATTAGATTGAAAATTTCCAAAATTGTAAATTATATCTTCAAAAGCACTTTGTAAAAATGGTTTCAAGAAAGTGTCTATTTAAAGACATTTGGAGTATAAATTAAAATTTTAGATTATGAGTTGATATACAAAAGTTTTTCAATGAAATATTATAAATGTGTATCTTGCAAGAATATTTTAATGTAAAGTCAATATCTTTGAAATAAAGAACTCTTGAAAAATACTTTAATTATTGGAATTGCTAAACTTTGAAGTATCTGCAGAAAGACATTTTTTAAAAATATCTCGAAGACACCTTCCACATGGAAAAAACTATATTACATTTAGAAATATTTCTAAACCTATATTATTTGAGAAATTTTTTAGTTTTTTTACACTAAATGCCTAAAAAGCCCATTAGGGCGTGCTCGATGAAGCCCTACCTACCACTTTAGCAGGGCTTTCCCATGAATGATGACGATAATAAGGTGACTTTAATTTTGCGCCTTAACACGCGCCAGAGTTTTGGAGGCTAAGTCAAAACTCAAAGCGACCTAAAACCTCTTGATCTAAGCGAGCCCAGTTATAATAAATGACCCAAAGGGCCCACAAAATCATTTTTTTCGTTCACTTTAGCGTGTTGGAAGCGATCAGCTCTCTCTTGGCAAGAGTCTCGTAAGACCAGCCAGCGATTCTGCAGGCATCATGCTGCAGGCTACAAACACTTGGAATTGAAGAAAGCAGTTCAAAGTAGGAGACAGTGTTTGAATAATAAGGATCGATTTTTTGCTGATTATATGAAGAGTTGTGAAAAGAATAAAAATACTTGATAAAAGTGCAGATTACTGTTAGGGAAAGATGTAATCTTTATCCTTAAAATTAGTGAATGGTTTATCTGCCATTATCAAATGTATTAACATTTAAGTGATGACCAGTAGTATGCCAGTTATAGTGTAATATGTTTTTTTTAAGACACCTCAGAGACCAATGGAGAATAAAATAAAAGTGGCGAGGAGAAGAATGACCTGACCCACTAAGAAGATAACATCAAAGTCAACTTTTCAAAAAGAAAGGTAAGATCAATAGAAAATAACAGGTGGAAGATAAGATCCTAAATCAAATCTAAACAGGATGGGGTCTGGAAGGCATCATATAGGAGGAAGAACTCATAGCTGAGAGTTAAATCATATCCCTCTTTATCAAGTATTGTGACTTTTTAAAAGCTTTTTAGGGATCTATCACCATAGATAAGAGTGTAATGTTTGTTTATGAAAGTTCAATGTTTCCTTTCAAATCTTCTTTGTGTTGATCTATATAATGGTTATCTACAGTGAATCCTTGTATAAGTATTATTAAATGGGAGGCGTGGGAGAAAGTTGATGAGTGAGGTCTGAAGATCATGGATTTTTGCATATAACATATATTGAGTTGAGTGAAATTCATCATCTTTCATATACGCATATGCATTTGTGCTATCCCCTGGTTCCTCCAAAGGATTATATTCTTTGATCTTCTTGTTTATTAATGTTTACCACTATTGAAATTTATGAGCGATTCATTAATAAGTATTAAACCACTAAGGTTTTGATAAATAAAAAAAAATAATCATATAAACTAATATCTCACTTAATAATGAAATTTCTCTTGTTTAGACATGGGAATAATAAAATTAAAAGTGAAAATATTATTTACATTTTAAAAGCTAAGTATAACCATATGTTATCAAAGAATATTAGGATAATATGAAGTTTATGGAGTTAAACAATTGATCTTGAATTTTGGTTTAGTGATGATATAAAAAGCTATTAAAAAAGTTTGTTATAATATAGTATCAGTTAGTTCAACTAAAAAAACATAGATAAAAATTTAGTAAATCGTAAATATAATAAATCTGTGGAAATCATGATCAATAATATGTAAAAGAATTTGAATATTATGGTGTGGAAAACTCAGAACAATCAGATTATTAGATAATATAAAAATATTTTTAGAATTACAAAATTATCAAAAATAAGAATGCATGTTGACAATATCTTCGTATAAAGAAAAATTATACCTGAAGGATAGTAATATAAGTAAAGACCATGAGAAGTAGGATAATTAAAACTTTGTGTAAATCTCTATAGCAATTAATGAAAGTTGATGTCAGAATGTTATAACAAAAAGTGAATTCGTAATAGTAATAAACTGAAAGTTAGGTATGTATTAAGTGTTCAAACAATAGAAATCGAAAGAGCTAATACAAAAGATCACAAAAACGATTATATATATAATTTACAGATTTTTGTATTAGGCTTTTTGAGAAGTATAAAATAATAATGGACAATTATAATCAGATCATAATATAATAATGAAATTTTAACTTATTAATTTAAGGTACCATTCAATGATTGGATCAACAGAACATTTATATATTTTAAGTCTCAAATATATTTACAAGAATCAATAACAATTGTAACTAAATCTGCCAAAATGAAAAGAAGAAATATTAGAAAAAGTTGGATAAAATTTAAGAAAAAAAAACTTAATGATTTATGATGAAGTTTGAAAAGTATTTGGCAGCGGAGACCCCTACGCTAGGCCAAAGAAAAGGTAGCCCGATGGCCTTGAAACCACTGGCAAAATCAAAAAGCGGAACCCTAAATTTATTCTTCAGGTGACAGCATGGACAATCCGAAGCCTATGATGCGGCAGTAAATATTCGTCTATATTAGTAAGGAGAAGTAAGATAATTTACGTAACGCTATCCTATTAAACCGGCGAATATTACTGATGAGGAAGTAGGATAATTATCAATAAAGCGCTCCTTCGTTTCCGCCGATAAATAAATAAATAAAGGTAAATCGTCATCATTGGAAGAATCATGTCTTATCTAATTCGCGGAAAAAGCATGCTATAATAACAGGCCACCCCATCGGTAAAAGTGAGTATTATGCCTCGCGATTCATCTTTTTCTCCACCGGAAGAACTAACACGGCATCGAATTGTGTGGCGAGCCCAGTGATCCCCTTTGTTTCTTATTTTTTGGGGCGCGACATCTGAGTATAGGCTGGCTGACCAGCGGTTCCAGTTCCGCCAGTGATCCGCTTACGCTCCGGCTGAGTTCACGGTTGAAGAGCGGGCGTGTGGAGTTGGCGCGGAATGCAAGAGCGGCAGTTCATGCAATAAAGTGACTCCAGTGTGGTGATATCGCTGAACACAGCGAGGGCAGCAATCCTCAAGGATGCCAAGACCGGCCAGGTAGTGGAGTCGACCTCCGGATGCGATTAGAAGTATCGGTGACCGGGATGAGGTGGAGGCGCTCGTGTGACTACGCTGATAGAAGAATTATAAATGACTCATGTGATGGGCGTGGCGCCGCGAGATGGCGACAAACCCGGTGCAACACCACCCCTCAGGCGGCCCCCCTCGATCCTCTCGAGACGAAGCCGGTGTGGCCAGGGGCATGGACCACCACTTAGGCCCCCGGAAGGGCGCAATGACAATACCCGGAGGGAACCTTGGAAACGGTGGCTAGGCCTTCGGCATGGAATGGAGGCAGTCACCTTGGGAGTAGAGGTTCAAAGAGTATCAAACGGGAGCTGTACACATGAAGGGAAGGTAGTGATGACGGACTCTATGGACACCACGGTGACCAGTGGTCTATGGTTCCACATTTGAGGTATCGCGCCACACTTCAGGCGAAAGTTTCGTCTTAGCAATTGAAGCTTTGGTGGTGTGGGATCATGTCGACCATCTGCAGCACCTGGGAGTCAGTGAAACTACGTGGATTATTCGGATCTGTCCGATTGGGAACTATCTTCAAGGCGGCTTTTGACGTTTGTGGACTCATATCGTCAGTCTCACTGGCTGGAGGCTCCGTAAAATTGTCTCCCTTCATTGGAGGCGAGGCGTGAAGCGGTTATCTTTGCAACCAAGTTAAACCTGTGCGAAGCGGTCTGTGGAAGTTGATCTTGATGTAAATTAGATGTCCAGGATGAGAAGTTCTCTATCCTTCATCATTCAGGGTTAGGTCAGCAGTCGGGTGTGATCGTTCATAATCGAGTCGTGACGGCATGGTTGAGACGCCTGGCGGAAAGTACACCTGCATAAGCGGCGAGGAAGCCTCATATCCGAAGAAACTTCAACTTCCACAAAGAAGCGGTTGAATGGCGGGGATGACCTAATGAATGAAGCGGGAGATCTGAAGAAGGCGGGGCGTCCAGAGAACGTGGCGTGGAAGGCGCTGGACCACCTACAGGCCCCATTTGCGTCGACCAACATTCACCTCCTTGACCACCCATTGGCCCATAGTATTACGGGTCTTTGTGAAGGTAGCATGAACGATTCTGAGGATGGCCGACCTAGGTGGGTGGATCTACCAAAAAGAATAACCACGGTATTGCTGAGTTCAGCAGGACCACGGGCTTGCAGAAATGACGTTCACACTACAACTCGGGAAGGTGAATGTTTGATTAAGCCCGGGTATCTTTGCCGCCGTAGCCTGAAGGTGAGCTGGTGGCGACCTTACCACCTCGAAGACCTTTCAGCCCGACAACCCTTAGGAAATTCCGCGTGATCTCCAGAAGGATTTACAGGTGGGGAATCTATCTCAGGTGGAAATCGCCGTGCTTGTGGTGAGAGGAGTAATGGAGTACAAGCGGTGTCCAAATTACCTTGACTGCGACACGACCATAACATTCTGGATTCAGGACCTAGAGGTTCTTGACGCCCAATGACGACCTTGGTGATAAGGCGTTGTGGCTAAACAAAGCGATCACCAGTTCCTTATGATGTTGGGCTAGTGACATCCATGTGGTATTCAGTTTTTGTGGATGGGCATTGGGAGGAGAAAAATTTGGAACCGATCGGCCTGCCCACTAAAGTTCTCTGAGAGAAAGTGCTACCTTTGGATTGTCTGGTTTGGTACTCCACTTTGAGAACTGAGGTGCACGACAATAGCGACGATTGAAGTTTCCTGCGTAGTAAATGCCACGATCTTCTTATAATATGTTGTTGGGAAGACCCTCTCTCAACGCCATAAAGGCCATCCCCTCCGCTTTGCGATGATCAGTTTCCCAATTGGGTAGGAATGGATTCGGGGGCCCGGTGCGTAGCGGGTGCTACACCGGCATCTATGAGCAAAAAAAGCGTTGACCAGCGTATACATGGTCAGAAGCTGACATGCAGCGGCGAGGTAAATACCGGGCTAAGCCTGGGAAGGAAGCGGAGGCTGGTAACAGTTTGGTAACCTGCGTTACCTCGCACATGAGCAATTTAGCGAGAAGTGCTGACATATCCGCTATTCACTTGCTGACGAGAATAAGGATGTCTTGGCGTGGAGCGGGGTGTGGAGGTTGTTGTAATATTACTCTGGGCCAACAATGGTCCGTCTTAAACCAGTTAATGAAGGATTTTATCGAAAGAATCGCGTGATAAATGAGGTTATAACTCATCGAGCGAGCGAAGAAGTGGGTAGTGGTGGTTGGCGTCATGCTTCGTAAAAAAAAGGAAACGGCGGTGGCGGCTCGTGAGCTGGCAGGCATCAGCCCAGGAGCATGCCCCGAAAAAGATAGTTTCTACTTGCGGATGATGCTTATTGGGCGCCTGGCAAATGCGCTGAACTCTCTGGTTAATGGTGTTTTTCCATTAACTGAGATCGGCCCATGGATCAACGACCCGAAGACACCAAATTACAGTTCTGACGAAGAACCTGTGCTGTAGAGTAAAATGCCCTTTGACTAAAAAAGCGTAAGAACTGTGAAGTTGGTGAAACAGGATCATTCCGAAGCAAATAGGGGCATCCATGGAGTATATATAGAATGTTTATATTGTTGCAAGAATATTGGTAAGAATCCATAACTCATCACATTGACATTCAGGAATCTTGAAGTACAACATAGGTTGAATCGATAATCTTTGTTTTGAGTCAGCAGGAAAATTTTCAATTTTATAAGTCAGTGCAGGGTGAGGCGAATCTAGGCAGATGAACATACTCAGCATGTGCGATCAAACCTTAAGAAGTCAGAATGTCTACTTGGAAGAATAATTGCCTTGGCGATTTGTATACAAAGCGTGATAATCTGACCATAACAGTTCAAAGAAAACTTAATGGGATACGACTGCGAGAAGAAGGCGTTAAGCGACGCGGCTTCATCAGCTCTCCCCCGAATTCACGGTGAGCCCCTCGTGAGGGGAATTCACTTACTTTGTACTGTGGTCTGGATTCTGACCAGTCGCGGTCCTCTTGGGACCAGATGGTGTGCTCGATCTGTCTTGATCGACGTCTGAGAGGAGGGTATCAAGATGGAAATTAATCACTGACATTGTGCGCGATGAAGCCATTTTTGCTGACCATTTACCATTTAGTCCCGACGGAGTACGAAAGCGGTGCTGCTGACGAGACCTGGAAGATTGGTGGTGACCACGAGTTCGGCCCAGTTCGACCATGATTCAAACCAAAAACGCCAATTGGGCGTATCGCGCGGAACCGTCAGGGGTTCACCGGGCTGAAACTGCGAAGTCTAGCAACGCCGACTCCCCATTGGAAAGCTATTAAGTGACCAGGCGTGTCTCAAGGGGCGGAGGCGGGACTAAGTGACTCACGAAGAATGACCGTGATGCCACGCTCTGCCCAGGTTCCAAGCCTCGACAACGAGGCGTGACCCATCATCGTGGGACTTCGGCCTGTGACTGTGAGTGACCGACTAAGGTATGGCGACTCTGGTTCAGTGTAAAACGACCAGAAGACACCTGGGGTCCAAAGGTGAAGAAAAAGAGTCACCATAAGGTGCAGGAATTGCGGGGAAGTTAGTTTGTGGTTGAGTTGGACACATGCCAATTGGAGAATTCGGCGGATGCTGCTAACAGCTGGCAGTAACTCAGAAGATCCTGGTAGACTAACACTGTGGAGGCACCATAGAACCATATATAGATCTCTATGGCGGGAAGTCTCGCCCCTATCATGTACGGTCGGCTGGATGGACCGTTGGAGTTTATTAACCAGAGCGGAGGGTTGCTGGCGACCAGAAAGAGCTGGCAGGCAGAGGTGGCAGTTTGCTATTCATAGGAAGCCCTTCTAGCGAGTTTTCCGCCCAATCTCTGAGTGCGTGTGGGAAAGACATAGTCGTCTTGAGGAAGTGCCCAGGGTGTATCTTTGGAAATCACTCCAGACTCGGACGTTGCGAAGAGTCGGAAACTGAGGATCATTATTGGTCTGTGTCGCCGGAAGGCCTTGTGAACTGATGTAGTTATATTTATGAACCCGCCAAAATCTCTGTTCATCGACCGACTTCTCATTACAATGGCCTTTTCATGTCTGAGAGATCTGGTTTATGTGGACCTCGCCCCGTGGAAAGGGCGATTAAATTTATCATCGTAGCGATGGTTGTTGACAAAGTGGGCGAAGTGGGCGGTTGGCTGCATGCCAGAGCGAGAAGATGCGTAACTGTTTGGCGCTCATGGTTTGTAGGTTTGGTATCCCCGAGCGTGGTGTCGATGATGGGAAGCAATTCGATGAAATCAAAGTTCGGGGGGATTTCTATCTGGGAGGCTCGGGATGAGACTGCTTTCCGTCCCGGCTCATCCACGATCAATGCGCGGTGAAGTCGTATCGGAACTCTTGAGTGGCACTAAAGGACCAGTTGAAGACCTAAAGGCAGGTGGGCGAGTACCTACCCCGCAGGGTGTTGTGGGCACTCTGAGTGCAGCAGTCTGCAACTCAGAGGCAGTTCCCTCTGGCTTTTGTTAGGAGGTGGCCCTGTCGAGATCAGTTAAAGTCCCAAGTTGGTGTTGTGGCGTTCTGGGGAACATAGCGAAGAGGCTCACATGCCTAAACTAGAACTCTAGATGAAAAGCGTGAACAGGGCAGGTCTGAAGCATGTGAAGGCTGCGAGGAAAGCGAACGAATTTTCACGACCCAGGTCAAACCAGGAGTTGAAACGGCGACTGAGTGTTAAAGTATGCACTACAGGAAAAAATCTCGACATGGAAACTAGAGATTTGTGGGAAAGGCCCCTATATCTCGCGTTTAATCGGGCGAGTTGTTAGTGCTCAGGTGGAAGAGGAAAGAGTTCTATCTCACTCATTGAGCAGGGCACAGCAAACGTTTTTATCCCGGTGAACCTCGGATTGTAATCATTGTAGTAACATCAGTTTGGATATTATGAGTGTTGATTGCTGTTTAATATCACATAAATGCATCGAAGCGGGGCATCTCGATAAAACCAAGTAGATAACTCAGCCGGAAGCGTGCGAAAAGTTATTCATCGAGGAATACACAAGTTGTGCTGCAAAAAAGCAAGAAAAAAGTGCCATTTCATTTCAATGAAGTACAAGTGATTTTGGTCAGTCATCCACCCACATCTGAAATAAACAATCTGACAGTTCCCTCGAAAAAAAAAAAAAAAAAAGTCTGGCCCAGAGAGGAGAGAGAGAAGGAAAGAAAGGGAGAGAAAGAGAGGAAGAGAGAATGAAAGAGAGGAAGAGAGAGGTAGAAAGAGGAAGAGGAGAAGAAAAGAAGAGAAAGAGAAAGAGAGGAGAAAATGGAATGATTTTAAAAATTGTGAAAACCTCAGGCCAAATCTACTAACGAAACTGTCAACATAACTCCATGGGAGACTAGGGAACACATCCCATTTGGCGGAAGATGGGCAGGCGATCCTGGAGACCCACATGAAGGCAGGCCAAGCCTTGGCTATAGGCGTAGAATTCTGAATTAACATTCAAAGGGAGGTTGAAGTATAAGCTCCATAGAAAGAAATTGTCATTTATAGGGAGGCCAAAGCATTCGAAAAATTGCGCAGTCGTTTCCAATTCTCCATAAACCGGCATTAATGGCCTTCGCATCTTTCCAAAAAATTGGAAATTAAACTTGACCTTGCTCAGAAAACCCAGTGCGCCGGCCAAGTGAGGCTCGCGGCCAGTTTGAGAGCTCATTTGCTTTCCAGAAGGGCCATCCTGACCTAGAAGCAAATTCCATTTCAATTGTAGAAGTAGCCTGAGCCTCGGTAGCTCAATTTTGAAGAAGCAGTTACTCAATTAAGGCACAGGTAGCCCAAAGAGCAAATTCGACTCGGCTGATTTAGCCCGGTACCGCGGTTTAGTTTTCAAGAACTGTTGTTCGGAAAAAGGCCGTGTAGCCCGGGAGCGAGTGACAGGCAAATTCAGCCATGGAGCCTGGAAACAGTTTCAGGCTCGTGAACTTCAAAAAAGACCATTTAGCTCGGGCGATGGCGCGGGGCCTCGATGGCTGGTTTTAGGCTTGATTGCTGTTAGGCACAGTAGCGAACATTAGCTCAGGCGTTTAGCCTCAGACGCCGCGACCTGGGTTTCGAACTCATTGTTGAGAAAAGGCCATGCTTAGCCCGGGGCAAATTCGACCGGGCGATTCGTTATGAGCCCGACAACGTTTTGACTCGATTGCCCGAAGGGCCATACGGTCGGCGGGCGAGTTCGGCTAAACCCGTGGAGCCTCGGCGGCTCGAGTTTTTGAAGAAACTCGATTGCTCGACTTAACTAAGGCACAGTAGCCAGACAAGTGACTGGGCAGTTGCCCACGAACACCGCGACTTCGGTTTTAAATCTTCATTCGGAAAAGTGCGCCATAGCGAAGACGTTAGGCTGGCGGTTGGCGTGAGCACCGAGGCACCGATTTTCAAACTGTTTGTTCTAAAAAGGCCATTTCGGCCTGAGGCAGAGTGGCAGACCTCGATAGCTCAGTTTTGAAGAGCTTGATTGCTCAACTAAGGCTTGGTGGCCCGAGAAGCCGGTTAGCTCGGCGTATTATTGCAGGCCTGCGACCGGCGCTGAGCTCACTGCTTGCGCATAGCGCGACAGGAGGTCTTAGCACCTCATTTCGACTTTCACCAGGCATGTGAACAAGAACGGTCTTGGTGTCGTAGCTCGGGAGCCCGATGGCTCGAGCATAATCGGCTTCGAAAGCCTATGACTCGGTGGCGGATGATAAAAAGGCGAGGGCGAGAATGGAATATTCATTGAAGGCGACATCACATGTATTGGGGGTTGACTGTAAAATAACAAAGCAGACTACGAAGGAGATCGGTCGGAAGAGGAGTAGGAGGCGAGGAAGGGGAGCGGGCATTAGCTGGGGTGTCTAGTTCTCCAGAGCAGTCTGCAGAAAAGGACTCTTTCGCCTCCTCGTCGCTCGGGATATCAAAGTTAAGGTCCAAGCCCGGGTAGGCATTAGCAACCTTCCTCTGAAAGGCAAGCCATCCAGAAGCCCATTGGGTGCAGACCTCATCCCTCAGGCTTCGTATAGCTCGAGTCCTTTTGAGTGACGAGGTTTCTTGCCTCTGAAGGTGCTGCCCAACCTATGACATTTCCTCGGTCGAGGCGTTCAATGGGCTGACTCGGAAGCTTGAAGCCCAGGCTCCGTCGCAGCATTGTTTTTTGTGAAACTCGTCTCTGGTAGCGCAGCGACTCTTACTAGTTGCGCGCGGCTCATTACGGGCGTTGCGCTCGTCCGGCGCGAAGCTCGGGTTGGCGACTTCGCGGCCCGTCCAGCCTCTACCCCGGGTCATCACAGGCGGCTGCGGCCGAATCCACACGACCTCGGCTTCGCCTCGGCCGCTATTAAGCCATCTGGGCCTTTTCTTCCCATCCTCGGCCGCTCGGCGGCCGTGTTATGCTTCATCGGACTTGACTTCGGCCTCCTTTATCATATTACGCATTCGATCGCTATTTCAGCTTCCTTTCGAAGTAGAGCATCACCCTTGCCACATAAGCCGGCTTTGTGGCGACCCTCGTTCAGTCCTGGCCTTTTTTGCCAGCCTCTTTGGATGGTAGCCACTACGGACTGGCGTAAATTGACACTGACTTCGAGATAAAATCGGACATGGCAAGACCACGGGGAGACTTGGGTGACCACAGGAGGATAAAGCCAAAGTTTCCTCAAGCGAATGGGGCACGAGCTAAGATCGAGTCCAGTGGATTATAAATCGATATTTCAACATTGACAGGAGATCCGAGTCTCATTGAAACAGACTATCTGAGCTGAGCATGGGAGAAGGCTGGCAATCGTGGGGACTCTGGCCCCATTGTAGCATAACCTCAGCGGAGCGACAGCCTTTCGAGATCTTTGTGGCGCTTACAGTGAATAGTGTTTGCCGAACTTAGGGCTTTAGAGTGCGTGGAAGCGATGACATTTGCCCACACTGCCGGTATGAGTAGAAGGTGATGGCGAGGGCGGTTACAGCTGGGACTTTGTGGATGACCTTTCTCAGAAATTAGAGGTTTTCAAGGGACCTCCGGGATATATCTCACCTGGCAGGAGGCTCCTCCTTAGTGGGCAGCAGCGGGAGGCCAAACTTAAAAAGACTTCATAGCAACGGAGGGGATAGAAGACCTCAAAGTATGAGGCGGAGGACCTCAGGCAGATCAAAAGAGTCATCAGGGCGCGATGGCTTCGGAATAAACGCGTGGAAGACGCTAGCTAAACGCGGCACCGACCTCGTCTTGGAGGCAGATCAGTGAACACACGAAAATCTACGGCCGATGCAAAATTAAAGGGACATCAACTCGCGAAAACTAGACCGAACTAAATCAAGACAAAGCCATTAGATTCTCCGAATTGGTCCAAACGATGTCGGGACGCCCGGTGTGTCGCTGCATATTAAGTTTATATTGGCAAGTAGCGCTAACAAAGAAATAACGCTCTTTCCAAATCTATGGGAAGGCCAGAATCAAAGATGATTAAAGGCCGTAGTAGATGATCAAAAATCGACTTCCTTCCCACACTAAGGTTTAAAGCAGAACTATACTAGGAACACAGGCGCATACAAAGGCAGACAACCCGAGAATACGTAATTGAGCCAGTTGAGAGCGGAAAGGCGTTGAAATGTTGAAAGACCACTTTTATAAAGGGTGTTAAGAGGAAAGCGGGAAGACCATTGCTCGAAGGTCACCTCGAACACTATCTTAGGCACTTAGTAGACCATATAGGAAGTGCAAATCTTAAGGAGAGCCCAGACGCGACACGAAGGGCTTGCCGCGCCTGCTGGTTACCCTATAAACCGACTTGGCTGGTCTACCGCGGCATTACGGCGACCAGCTGATCGGGATGCATAATCGTCGATTCCCTTCCTTTATCTAAGGGAGAGAGATTTGCAGGGCGCTCTGAAAACAGCCCCATTAAGCGATCGGAGGCGCCACTTGCTGCCCGAATCGGTGTGGAGGTCTCTGCGGATCATAGGAAGGCGGCCAGACCCAGCAAAGAATAACAGTGGTATGAATCAAAGACCTAACGATCTAGCAGCGCTGGTTATGTTAAAGGCCCTTGTAGGGAGAGAAGAACGCACTTGACCGGGACAGGCGAAGGCCTCGGCGGTGCCACCAAATGCGAAAGGAACTGCGGCGGAAGGTCGAGCGGATGTTGGGGAAAAGGAAACCGGCTCCCAGGAAAAATAGGCTTTAGATTTAACCAGACGAAGACGGTGGAGGGATGTTTTCAAAGAAATTGAAAGAATGGAAGAAGTGGTAGTGGCAGAAAGTCATCATTATCACAGAGCCATATGGCGGTGACCGGGCCTAACTAAACAAGCCACTGGCGAACCGTGGAAGTCGCATCCGATTAAACTTAATCTGATGACCCTGCTATCATTTTCCTAAGGCTAGAGGCAGCCAATGGGATTGAAAAATGATCAAGGCCTGCACAAAGCCAGAAAAGCGCCCAATGAATATTACGACGGCCCAAAGCGAGAGTAATTTGTTCGCCCCGAGGGCGACCAGGCATGGACGTCAGAAAAGCCCATGTCCTGTAAATCAAATCAAATCTCATCAGTAAGGGAAGTAAGATAATTCCCAGTAACCACTATCCTATAAAAAAAGCCGAATCTCCTGTCGGGAAGTAGGATAATTCTCAGTATTGCTCCCTCATTCTCCATGATAGAGATTAGATGTGATAAAAGCGTATTCCCGTCAAATGGGAAAGAGATCCTTACCTAATTGGGAAAGCATATTCTATAATATCGGAGGCCACACTGGTAAAAGTGCATAGTTAGCCCTCAACAATTAATCTTTCTCTCCACGGGGAAAATTCTTTGGCATTGGGTGACGGCCAGGCGAGCCCCAGTCGATCCCCCTTTGTTTCTTGTACTGCGGGGGGGACAGGCATCAGAACCATGGTTTTGACTGGCAGCGGGTTCCGATTCGACCCAACGATTCTAACACGCTCCCGGTCAGTTAGGTTGAAAAAGGCATCATCGGGTTATAACATGATCCCAAATCTAATAAAAAAGATGTGTCTTGAAGAGCTTACAATAAAAGAAGATCTTAGTGAAATATTCTATTATAATATTGAATAAAATAGAAAATCAGTAGTTAAAATGATAATATAACAATGAAAGTTTATTGTAAAACTAGAACAAATACATAGAAATTAAACCACAGATAAAGCAAGATTTAAATGATAGAAAAATCTCAGTAAAAAAACTATATCAATGATATTGAATGTTTTAAATTAGCCCCTCAATCAAAAAAATGGTCAGAAAAACCATCTGAACCAGACCTATGTAATTCTAGTATTAAGAAATTATAGTGCTGACCCCAGAAGCAGAGTGTCCCATTGACCCGATCGTCGCTTGTGGAATGGCAGTGTATATCGTTTATCGTGATACCTTATCGTTGTGGCTTGTTGGGGGCCCACAACTCTGAGACCTTCATGAAGCCTTCTCTTGTATCGAATTTCCGTCTAGGAGTCCTCTAATTAGAGACTACTTAGGATAAGAAACCAGCGAGAGCAGTAACAGGGAAAGCAGTGCAATGTCGGGACATCGGCTGATGGCGGCATTTGCTAGATCTCCGTATAGACTCCTATTGCGACGCAAAGCCCCCTGTTGCGACATCAGGAACAGTGACTGGCGACATCACCCGAGGCGATGTCCGCGACATTGAGGTTTCAATGTCGCGACATATGCAGAACAATGTCGCGACATAAAAAGCTTATGTTGCGACACCACCTCAGGCCAGTGTCACGACATTGAGATTTCAATATCGCGACATAAGCGAGCGATATGGCGACGTAAAGCTACGTTGAGACACCACGCAGACGTGTCCGCGACATTGAGATTTGTCTTGAAACGCCAACTTCTCATCGTGACACCATCTCAAGCGATCCGACATTGGGGGTTTCGTACGGTGACACCACTTTCTGTCACTACAACACCTCAGGCCAGTTTCATGACATTGAGATTTCAATGTCGCGACATTAGCGAGCCCGATGTAAGATTCTTGGTAGAAGCCCGAAAGCGTGGTGTATGTCATATACCTATGTCGCAGAGTACGCGTCTCTCAAATAATATGGTGCGCACCTAAATTGCGAATATTCACGATCAGGGATAAGTGTGTTGAACCAGATCGACCTTTGAATATTATACGGATTGTAGCTTTGAGTGATAGTTTACTAACACACACAGGTTAAACTAAACTAATCGTTCTTAATGAATTCTTGTATTATAGAGATAAACATGTCACATACTTTGATGGATTACTTCTAGAAAATTACTATTCAGTTTGTTATGCTTATTGATGACGGGGTGATGGTAACTACGAGATACCCTCTCTCGAGGAATGTATCCGCTATCATGTGAGTTGAGTGTATCTCTACCCCATTTCGATATTCAGCAGCTTAAATGTTCTAACCTTAATAAGCCGCACACCAGGGATGAATATCTCTATTTCTACCGGAGTGTGAAATTTTACTCATTTGAATCTAGGCATCATATCTCTCGAATCTCGGATACCAGGCCACGATCATTCGATATTTGGCGGACATCACCATATAAGTAATCCCCAGATCTTGAAACTGATTCATAGTTATAAACAATTGAATAATATAAAAATCTGAATCTTTAATCCCATTTATATTAATTGTAGGGGTTCAACAACACCTAGATATATAGATCTAGAACATCTTGATGTGAGTACACAAATATTTTAATCTATAGGAACATAATTTTGAAAGAAAAATCTAGTAGGTCTCTTCTTTAGGATCTGGAGTGTTGATGTTACGATTTGCCACTCCTGCCGTGCGATCTGTTGCAGTGCAAATTACTATTCTTTTCATGATGGAATCGGCGGCGATCCTGACGTTAAAACTGTGACTTCTATCTTTGACCCAATGTCGGCGTTGGGGCCGTGCATGACGTTGCCCGACTCTTTGCACTTCAACTCTCTTCCTGCCAAAATGCTCCTTTGCCCGTTCCACGTTCATAAATTACACAATGGATCAAACTGCCAAATGCTCGTTTCAATATAAAAATGAAGCTAAAGCGTAAGGCGGTAGCGGGTATGACGCGCGGAGTGTTTGACACTCATTGGTATTAGAATTGGCGACATTAGACCCGGTGTTGCGACATTGAGACTCTTCGTGACATACGGCGCCGATTCCCGATGGCCTCACGATACCCCTTGGCGCCAGCCCTTCTGAAAACCCGTCTTGTTCAATATAGTGGTTTTGGTCCCTCAGAGACAAAAAAAGCATAAAAATATGCGAGACTATATTGAACAAAACTATAGGAGTTGGATTACACCATTTCGCATCACCACCAATTTGATGGACAAGTCAAAAAACTTTCAAAACATAATGTTAAAGCACATTAGGCTTTCTTCTGAGTCTTGCCTCGGATAAAGCGCGTCCACTAGTGTACTCCTTGCACACAAATGTTTTTGAGAAGGGTGAGCCACGCTACGTGAGATGATTCTCTGTTTACTCCCATAAAATTACAGCCCATTATATTCTGTTTTACACACATTCCAAGTAAAGACATACACATTTCTACCCTGGAATCCTGTCTCGCTAAATGGTGGACACATCATGCCCAGCAATTGCGGGTCCTCATGACCACCACATGCCACATGCCAAAGTGTGATAAACCAAAAATAGTGATCAACATCAGTGACTTTTCAACTCAAATTACTTTTTGTTTATAAATCAAAACCCATTGTACTCACCTCCAGTCTGCGAAATCAAATCCCATGTTTGTCGATGGCGGTTCGAGTATCACACGGGGACTCCATACGCTTTCGCACTTTTGGACTTTCACGCGGATGTGCTTGCGGTCAGGGTCTTTGCGAAGGAGAATGCAAGCGCTTCTTGCTATTACCCACCACATGTTTTTTTCCGTGTTATGCAACGTGCAACTCTATTAGACGTCGTCCAACGGTACCGAGCTCACCATCATTTCACTAAGTATGGTGAATGATCATAACAATATGCTAAATATTACAATGCGGTATAAATATAAATGCCGCGCATGTTATCTCATGTTATATGTATAATGAATGCTACATGGAACAATTATTAACCATACTTCACACCGAGTATCATGGACCAGAATATCAAAAGCATATAATTCCCATCCATCATATAATCCGTAATAATATAGCCTTTGCAGTATATATGCTCCAATATAATTGAGCCGATCAACATGTTGAGAGTCAAGCAATGGCTGAAAAAGATCTCAAATTTCATATCTCAAAAACGGGAGCTTTCAAGCGTGCTTGACCATGAACCGAGTTCTAGGTTCAGGCGCAACAATCCCTCTTGCAGTCGCCTTGGCGGCCGACATTAGGGATACACCACCGGCCTCGGACCCGGTACTTTGGAGCCAAGCAGATATGAACCAGTCTTAAATTTGTCAAAACAATCAAATGTCATACAAATTAGTCCCTAAGGTTAGGGCTGGAAACCCAGTGTACCACGACCTTAGCATGAAAATAACCCGGGTGGAAAACCCCTACCTCCTTGGAGCTTCGGTGAAACTTCCTGATTTCTGTACCCTACGCAACCTGTGCGTATTGCTCTAGTTCTTGGTTTAATAGTCCGACCATGGGTTGAGGTTGAGGAAGAAGCTTCTGATCTTCTTTCCTCTCTTCATTCTCTCCTATTTTCTTTCTTTCTTTTCTTTTCTTTTCCTTTCATTCTTTTTCTTTTTCTTTCTTTCCTTTCCTTCCTTCGTCACACTAATTTTCCTCTTCCAAACTCACTTGATCTCTCCTTAGTGGTGTGACCTGGTTCCTTGTGTCACCCATGCCTTGCTATGACAAGTGTCATGTATGACACTTGTATCACCTGCATGTGTCACGTGGACACATGTAGAACCATAATGGCAGTTGCCACCCACATGACTCTCTTTGATTGTCCTTGATGCCATGAATCTGCCACACCATATCGCCATGCTACGTGTCACCATGTCATTTATTTGTTTAGCCTCGAAACTGGTAAGATTTTGACATCTCGGAATTCAACGAGGTCGCCTAGGTAACTGATTTGAGATGAATCAATGGTGAATCTGTTGATGTCAGATATTATAAAATTCGGTTTTAAGCGTGTAGTAGTAATTTACCGTCTTTAGGAAAATTTAAAATTTACCCGGGTTTTCATATTCTTCCCCCTTTAAAAGAATTTCGTCCCCGAAATTCACACATACATACACATCCAACCTCATGCATATGCAACAGTCATTTTATTATCAAACCAATAAATATAATATACCTCCAAGAAGGAAGTCTCAAATAAAGGATCAGCTGACCAGCATTATTGTCCTCACGTTACATGTACCTCCTTTCCAACCAGCGACAACAAACACCTTCACTAGCCTCCACAGTCTTGTTGCGCCAAAACTTGATCAGAGCTATCGCGTCCTTTGGTCCTCATGAAAGATTATATGGATCCAACAATGAAACAGCTGATCCATAATATGAGTCGGATCTAACAGAGTGTACTTCAGACATGGGCGTGGAATATTTCATGAACACTCGATAATCTTGGTAGTAATGCCAATGGGTAAGCTGCTTAGGTACCCATCCTATCTAAATTACCAGAGAATTGATATGAGATAAACTGCCCGTTCTTGAACTGACCGCTCCCTCTCTTAGGCATCACCTTGAAGACATGATCACCCACCTCAAACTCTAAGGTCGTCGCGAATCCGTTGGCGTAGCTCTTCCTCACAGGCTAAGGCCACTTAGAGAAGACACTTTCATATCCAGTTCACTATGGAGGTGTCTCTAACCAACTTCGGACTAGTGGTGGATCTCTCTTTCTGTCGTCCAACAAGCCGTGTCGACAGTGTGCTCCCATATAGTGCCTCATAAGGTGCCATCTATACATGTCTTTAATCGCTGGCATTTGTGTAGGTGTGAACTCTACTAAAGTGATTGCTATTCCCAACTACCTCAGATCAGGGCCTTGTGCCCAGTGCATGTCATCTAGCTGATGGTCCTCTGGGCGGTGATACGTGCAGCGGATGAAAGCGATTGCTCATCATCAAGCGTGTCCCTGAAATAACGACTCACGCCGTGAGTCGTGAACACGGGATCGGTCAAAGATGTGAAGCAATAGGCATTGGTACTCCATATGGCTGGACGTCTCCGTATCTTACGACTGCGAGAATTCCTGGTGTGAAGGTGGTTGCTGACTAGAAAGGTGTGCTTGACTTGGTAAGCCGGTCCACTATCACCCATACCACGTCATGCTTCCGCGATGTCCATGGAAAATGGGTCACAAAATCCATCGTGACATGCTCCCATTTCCCACTCGGCCTCAGAGGCGTTGACTTTGTTGATTCTCGATGCTCAACCTTGACCTATATTGACCGCATTGAGACATGTGGAATAAATCTCGACATGTTTCTTCGTCCCACTCGATGTACCTGACGAAGATCGACCGTGCCAGTGCCACCTAGGTGCATAGAAAAACGGGAGCAATGGAACTCCTTGAGAATCTCCTCTCTAAAATCTGCTAATTAGGGAATCTGACTCTTCTCTATGCAGACTATTATACGTGTGACGACCGACGCCTTTACGCTGGCATGTCTATGCGGTCCACTGATGGACATTATCTACGTATGTCTGTCTACTCCAATCACCCTACTGGTAGGAAAGTGGTAGCCACTAAACTCCCTAAAATACCCTGAGTTTGTTCTTTGTACTACGATTATTTGTTCCACAGTCTCGATCATTCGCACTCAGGGAAGCTATACTAACCCATTTTTAGTGACTTGGTGAGTGCATCGTATTTGCCTTGCGGATGGTAATGCTGGTAGAATCATATCCTCAAGCACTCCATCCGCCTACTTGTCTCATGTTGAGGTCCCGCTACATGAAAATTTACTTCAGACTCTTGTGGTCCAAAAACACTTCGAACTACTCACCATATAGATAGTGGCGCCAAATCTTTAAGGAAAGACAATGGCCGCCAACTCCATATCATGCTTGGGGTAACTCTACTCGTGTTTCTTTAAATGTTGAGAACCATAAGCCACAACCCTCCTGGACTGAATCAAAACACATCCCAGTCCGTCCTTAGAGGCATCACAATACACCATGTACCTTTGTCCCCTTTAAAGACTATCAAAATGGGTGAAATGACCTCTTTCAAGATTAAAGGTGCCTTCTCACATGAATTGTTCAAATCAAATATGACTTCCTTTCGGGTCAGTAGTCATAGGTACTTGCTTTAGGAGAAATCCTCAATTAACCTCTCCTTACATAGCCACCTCTGAATCCCCGAGAAATTACATATCTCAAAAACTGATTTCGGTCTCTCCCGACTGCGTATTGCACAAACATTATACCAGTCATTGATACACGAAGTTGATACCGTTTTCCTGAAACCTCCTCAGTAAACTAAATTCCACTTATTGAACTTGGCATACAACTGATGTTCTCTCAAAACCTGAAGAACAAATCTCAAGTTCTCCTCATCCTCTTCCTTAGACTTGGAGTAGATCAGATGGGTGCGAAGACCATAACAAAGCGATCGAATGAGTTTGATGCCTATGCATGAGATTCATGAATGCCGATAGAGCATTCGTCAACCTAAAAGGCATTACTTTGAACTCAAAATGCCCATACCGTGTCCTGAATGCTATCTTAGGGATATCTACCTCCCTAACTCTCAATTGATGGTAACCGGTGCAAAGATCTATCTTGGAATAAACCCACGCCCCTTTCAATCGATCAAACAAATCATCAATCCTCAGCAAAGGGTACCTATTCTTGATAGTAACCCCGTTCAACCGCCGATAGTCTATGCATAGCCGAAGGGTCTTATCCTTCTTCTTGGTAAACAACAACGGAGTGCCCCAAGGTGAAGTGCTCGGTCTAATAAAACCTATGTTCAACAATTCATGCAATTAGACCTTGGAGTTCTGCTTGACTCGGCGGGCGCCAAATCTGCCTGAGTCATGAGGAATCAGAGCGATGTACTAGGGTGCAAGCGTAATGAAGTCTACCTCCTATGGTAGGTAATCTTTGTGGCTCGTCAAAAGCGTCCTCTTGCTCCACGAACTTTTTGGTGGGCTCGCTCTGTCTCCTCGATACTCCCAGGGTAGGCTTGCCATTGACCCATCAAGCGCCCATGTCACCTAGAGTGGTACACAGCCCAGGTAAAGCACCATGCTTATACCAGAATATAACAGTTCGTCTATGTGGCCAGGTAGTAGCCCTCATCTGATCGCAATCAATGACGGCTCGGTTTTAGTCAACCAATCCATGTAGAATGACATCAAACTCAGGCATGTCCATAGCACAGAAGGTGGTCGTGAAGCGAGTCCCTAAAGATCAATAAATAAGGCGCTATCTGATCCAATCCTGCTGAGTCCACTGGGGAGAACTCACATGTAACAACTTACGGCTTAGTTCTGCCTCACAAACCCCAGAAACTTTCACACGCTGATGCATCGATGATAGATAGGATGCACGAGTGCATGATACTCTTGCCGGAAAGAGTGAAAATACCATAATACATAACGAATGATCACGCAATCTCAATCGGAGTGTGATGGCATAGATGCCACTGGGTCCTCAGAGTCTTGGCCTGAGCTGCACCAGGCCTCGACCCGTGCCTCGGCCCTGGCTATCTACGAAGTAGTAGGTGCACAATAAATACCTGGGATTAATCTGGAATTCCCACAGCTATAAGTGGATTAAGGAGGAACAAACTTTGTCTGTGCATGTCCCACTGATGATTGGGATTGTGGTGTCCCATAATCCTGGGATCCACTTTTGCGAATAAATTCTGTTTTCATGTGTGCAGAATTTAGTGGCAATAGAATCATTTACCACACTGGTAGGTAGGATCCACGACTGACCTTGGCCCCCAGTGCAGCGGCATGATCTGGTAGAGATCACTCTATTTCTTTCCGGGCTAGAAGAGTTCTCATTCCTCTTATGACTAGCATTGGCATCAGGACCTCAGTTGCCAGTCACTTCCCTCTGATAGCCGTAGTTGTCTTGACCATCGAGTCGAGTCTTGTAAGTCCCACAATTTGCTGGGATGGATAATTTCAAACCATCTTCAAACTTCCGCACTTTGGCCGCATGTGTACATAATCATCTTCAAGACGTCACTAGTTGGTGAACCAATATATTGAAATCTATCAATGTTCCCGTTTTAACTTTAGGAATTCCTAAGCTTTTGCATAACGAGCAGATGCTAGGAAAAACTTGCTCATGAAGAGCTCACGGAACTCTTCCCATGTCATTGCCTCCAAATTCCTTAAGGCTTTGACCCAATCCCACCATACTTGGGATTCACCCTCTAGTTGGAATGCTGTTAGTATGATCCACATGACATCGGAGGTGATCTCCATAGCCTCCAAAATCTTTTTTAGGCACAGCCGGGATAATGTTGAGTACCATCGGGTCCCATCTCCGCAGACTCATTGGGGATGGCGTGCCAAACCTTTAAAGGTTGCCAGGCCCCCCTTGGCTCGCCGTTGCACTAACGTGCAATGATATAGCGGCCATGACCATAGCCTCCATTGGAACCGATGATGGCGGTGGTGGTTGATTATTGCATCCACAACCTACGTCCTTTTCCTCGACTTGCCATCACACATGTCACATAGCAATTGAGATTCCTTTTCGTCTAATTAGTAGTGCATATACCCGACCAAATGGGCATCTTATCTGAACCTTCATCTGTTCTTTATTTTTCGAACCCATAAGGTTATGTTCTCTAACCACAGTGAACTATATTTCCCATATGCAGCTCTATCGTATATAATTCACCTGATATGTAACACACTATCCCACCACAAACAAAACACATGAATACCTGATAGATGGCATTCATTAGTCACAAAATTGTAATCGCCACCTTCTGCGATACCGAGGTTATTGTCGTATGTGAAAATAAATTTGTTGAACTTTTTTTCAAAAAGGGCTGCAGTGGTAATTTGCCACTACGATTTTATGCGAGAACACCTTAAATTCTATGATCTCAGACGATGAAATGGACTTCAAGTTAGATTTTGCCAAAATCTAGTTGCCCAATTTTGTTGAATTCGCAGGGGTGGTCGAGTTTCACGTTTTTGACTATGGCAAGGGGTTCGGATGGCCCACGTATTTGATTCAGATTGCCACATGGCATCTTTGGGAGCCATGCCATGAGATGGGGCCATGTGACATGACCACATGGTTAACTCATATGTTAATGTGACACGTGAAGGGTGACTTGAGGTTGTAGATGACATGTCGCGACAAAAGAATGTAGTGACACGTGGAGCGTGTGTCATACGTGAAAAGATCAAATTCTAATGGAGGGAAAGTCAATTTGGTGGGGAAGAAAGAAAGAGAGAAAGGCGGAAGAAGAAAGAAATGAGAGGAAAGAAAGAAGATAGAGAAGGAAGGTGGTTCGAAGCTGCTTTCGAGATCTCTGAGGATCATGGGTGAAATTCGTCGGACCTTCTAAAGTTCATCTACTCGACGAGGGCTCGTACATGAATTGAGGGATTTCACCGAGGATCAGGAAAGGGAGATTTGGGGAAATCAACGTTTCGGGCGTTGGGAGCGTTCTCGAGCCTTCCTACCCATTTTTCCATGCTCCAAGGGGTAGGGATTCTTCCTACTCTAGTTAATTTATGCTTCAGGGTCGTTCAATGGCTATTTGGGTCCATCCTTAACGTGAGGCCACGTATGCAGAGATTGTTGGACCATTTTCTGACGGTCCATTGTGCTGATGGCAGTGGTTGAATCTTGCAGACTCTTTGCTGAGGTTGTGGTGTCCTGAATTATAGGGTTGTCTATGGCCTATTTCGGGATTGATTTATGGCCAGTTTCTTGGCGCAGCGAACCGGTCAATGGTATTGGTAGGTGCAATGGCCCGATTTTGAGGCGGTTGGGGCGATTTCAGAAGGTGGTTTGGATGGCCTCTCATGGCCATTTGTGTTGACTATTTTGTGGGCACTTCTCATGCCACAATGGATCATGAGGATTAAGTTGTCATTACTTGAGTTTGAGTGACTTGCTTGGTGTTGATTGTTTGATTTATGTTGGTAGCAACCAGCATGTGATATAACGACATGAAATGTATAGATTATCAATTATATGGTCGAGATCTCTTATCTATGATACTTGGTGTAGTATGGTTTGCACTTATCCATTGTAGCATTCATCATACACATGTGACGTAAGGGTTAACATGCGTATTGCATTGCATATGCATGGGGACATCACAGTGAGTTGGGTGTGTGTGCATGGTTATGGTCAATCATCATATTGATGGGTGGGCTCGGTACCTAGACGATCGTCAAAGAAGTCTGGTTTCGTGCCTCAGAAAAATGTGTGGTGGGTATCAACAAGTAGGGCTAGATTCTCCCTCAGGTGAAAGACCCGGACTGGTTCCAGGCGCATCGACGGTGAGGCCAAGCGTTGAATGGATGCGATTGAGACCGGAAATCTGCCTTACGGAAGCACATGGGTTTAGTATAAGGTCATTGGAGGTGAATAACCAGTAACAGTTCTCGTAGTTCTTGCGGGTGATCTACGGTGGAAAACATATGTTACTGAACAATGGGGAATTGAAGTGAGACTTCAGACATGAACATAGTGAAGTCATAAAATTTGCCGGCATGTTCCGCGTAGCTCTTCCATCTTTTCTGGAATAATGTGCCTCGTTTGTGCGACATGGTATTGCATGTGCACTTAGAATTGAAGTAGCTCACCTTTATGGGATGATATTTCGAGTCTGGGGTTGCGATTTTGGCGGCTCATCCGAGGCCGTAATTGTGAAGAAAGCCGGATTTTGGCTTTATGTTGATGTCTTGTAAGTTCTGGACAATCCCACAGTCCAACACGCATATTGAAAGGGGTTGTAATTAAACTTGACCAAATATAGTTTTGATTCTATCATGTTGTTTTGGATTACCAGGGACGAAGTTTAACATGTTGAGCCCAGGTTAAGTTTGAAGGGCGGAAGCTGGGGTTTAGGAAAACTATTGGCGATCAAAGTGCCGTGCGTATTGGAACTTCAAGGTTACGACCGCAGAATCTTTGTTTAACTAGGTTCTTATGTTGCGACAATGGCACGCCGAGTGTTTGACATTGAAATCTTATTGATGCATTGGCGATGTGGTGTTCACGATATAAAATTTTTATATTGTATGGTGAATATTGTTATATCAAATAATGAAGTATGCGACGGGGATCTAACACGGGTTTCATATCTCCGGTAAGAGTTACGATAATGTGGCAGAAGGTGTGTGACGGGAAATTGTTATGTTATATTGAGAGATTGTGCTGACGAGATGCAACGCCAGATTTTGTCGTCCGACAAGGAACTCTATCATGCGATAAAATATTTGGCGATAGAATCGTCGGCGAAAGGTTTATGTCGTGACAATGGTCTGCAGCGTGGGCGGGTTGTGTCGACGCAATATTTTTTACCGTAACCAAAAGGCCGATCTTACATTTGTGACATGAGTTTCTTTGCCGCGAAAAGTTGGCCTTTATCTGGTGACAAGGAATTTTGTAATAAATGAAACGGAAGAGAATTGTCGGCGGAATTTTACATCGCAATAGATTTCGGTACCGTGTCGGCAAAGGTTTATGTGGCGGCTCTTGATTGTTGTGAAACTGCATGGTTGACCGGGGTGAAACCGTATTCGCGAAATAAGTTTTCTGTTTGTGGTGCATGTGTGAGTTCTATTGGTAGCAAGCAGTTATGTCGTGACATTTCACGCAGTTCAGATTCTTTGTTCCCTCTTGGGTTTCCTCCGTCCCCAGCGAGTTCTGTTGATGCAGGGAGACCCGGGACGGGGAAAAAACTCGGTCTGAGGGGAGTTTGGTTGGTCTGCCGGTTGTGGGCTGGTAAATAGGCCTAACGGCGTGGTATCGATAAATGAGATCCGCGTGTTTTCCGCCGAGTTGGCGGTTGGTCAACGGACCTCAGAGTGGGGGTGTCCTGCGTCGGTGTATCAAATACCAACTGGTGTCGAACCTATGATGATGCCAATTTGGCCTGACTTTTGAACGAGTGCCATTGACCATTGCACCTCACGTGGCCTGCCACGCCTCGTTTATCGTGGATTCTCTGATTGTGGCTCATTTACCGAGGCTAACTCTAGAAGACTAAACAAAACCTTCTGTGCCGGAATTTCCGTCCCGGGCCTTCCTCGTGAAGAGAACTCCGCGGGATGGAGAAACCCGGGAGCGGTAACCTAGGGAAAGCGATTGCAATGTCGCGACATCGGGCGATGTCGCGACATTGCACGGTCTGTGTGTTTATAAGACTCACAATCGCGACCCAAAATCCTAATGTTGCAACATCACCGGACCAATGTCGTGACATAAAAACTTATGTCGCGATACCAGGCCAATGTCACGACATTGAGGTTTCAACGTCGCGATATAGGCAGAACAATGTTGCTACATAAAAAGCTTATGTCGCGATACCACCTCGGTGATGTCGGTATTAGTTCAATACCATGACATAAAAAGCATGTCGTGACATATGGTGATATTAAACTGTAAAAGCATATGCGTGACCATGCGGAGCCAGTCGCGGCGGTGGTTTCAATATTGTGACGTAGCAAACTAATCTTGCGACGCCAAAAAAAGATTATGTGAAAGCACACTGAGCTTTAATGTCGCGACATTGAGATTTCAATGTCGCGGCGTAATCATATCGTTGTAACCGTAGGCCGGTCGGCGACGTGAGGTTTCAATATCCACGGCGTCGACACTTCGATTGTCGATGGCCTCGCGATACCATGGCATACAGCCGCTACTCAAAACCCGTCCTATTCAACATACGATGGTCCCTCACGTAACGCGCCGTGGCTATATTGTTAAAACTATAGGTTGGATTCACACCCCTTCACTTACATGCACGAGAATTTGATCAGATTGTCCCTAAAACTTTACTGCCAATGTTAAGCCAGCATTTAGTGTTCTTCTAGTACAACCTCGGATGAGCGTCATCCACCAGTGTACTCAATGCACCTAAAATGTTTCCCAAGAAGAGTGAGCTATACCTCGTAGAGATGACTCCTACAGATGCTACTCCCCACCTAAGGGCACATGCAATGCTATGTTCCACACATTTATACACATTCCATCAAACATATATCACCACTTAGATCTACCATGCCGTAAAATGAGATCAGACCTCATCATGCTATCTGATCCTCATGACTCACACACATGCACGTAAGTGTGATCGCCTCATTGATGTTTTCATCGATGACTTTCCACAACAAATTCTTTTGTTTTACCAGTCAGAAACCCATTGGATACTCACTCGAATGATCTTTTTTGAAATCAAATCCCATGTGTTTTGGTGCGTTCACGGGGTCTGCGGACTCCTCATGCCTTCTTTTTGGACTTTGACTAGTGGGATGTGCACAGACGATCAGGGTCTTTCACCAGGAAGATCAGCCTTTCTTGCTGCCCACCACACTTTTTTTCGTGTTATGCAGGCGTAGACTGTGATGTGATCAGTGATGTAGATCTCACCATCATTTCACCAGAGGCGAATGATCAGCCATGCACACCAATCCAATCGTTCACGTGTATGCAAAATGCCCTTCGTGTTCTCTCATGTGATTAAGCATACAAAGTAGATTCGGGAATCATGATGTTATGACCTAAGATTAATCTCTTCTTGGTAGCAAACTCACTGCGGTATAAGCGGCTCACAGGATCAGACAAAGGATCAGGTTTCTTGGTGAGAAGAAATGGAATTAGTTGAAAATGGTATTTTCTCTTTGAATTTCTCTTTTTATTAAAAGCAGTGTGGTTGTTGGTTACGCAAGTTGAATATAACTTGAAATAAAGTGGAAGTAGAAGCTCCTTGAAGTCTCGAAGAGCTTGTGATGTAGGATACAAGTGACATCTGGGTCTTTTTCTCGTGTTGGGATGATGACATATAGTCATTCCCGGTGGATCTTATTGGCATTAAAACCTAGACACTCAAACAGCTAACGAAACATGGCATTTGATAAGCATAAATGTCCTGGGTGGAAGACCGTCCTGATCACCTACGGTGACTCCTTGTCAAACTGCGAATCTCGATTGGATCTATCAATAAGCATCCTTGAATTAAGACATTAAATCTTTGGTCAATCAAGGCATCTCGAGGATTTAAACCTAGATTGTAAGATATGGAACCACAAATACCCATAGCGCCGTTAAAAGCGGAGACAAAATCTTACCTTAAGCTAGTCGCCCGGTAGCCCTCGCTTCAGTTATGAGAGGGTTTAGTCAACCATCCCTTGAGTTGCATCCTCAAAGGGATGTTTAACTGGCGAGAAAGGAAAGCGGAAAATGGAGAGAAAGTCTGGCGGAGGCAGCTTCTCCGTCAGGTATTGATTGATTGAAGTTGATTCGGTGTCTGAGGCTTGGTAGAAACATATGCGCTCGAGCCAAGCGAGTGAGCAAACCAAAACAAAAGGCTATTTTAAAGGGTTAAAAGCGGAAAGCAAAAAGTACAACAAAAAGTCAAAGCGTGTGCGCTGCGGGAAAGGTGACAGTGTGCGAGACAATTTCACGCAAATTTGTGCTACGCTCCATTACTCTTTTGTATTTTCTGCCACTTCTTTCATACGGTCTACGATCTGCAATCGCGAGTTTGACTCGAATTCACGTGCTTGGATCGACTCAACAATTTCAAACATAATGGTTGAAAACTAAAGTGGGCACAAAAATCGCGTCGGTAGAATAGTAGGGACCTTAATGTGCAAATCGGTTTAATTGATGATTAGTACATAAAACGCTCAAACCTATAGCCAATGGGGTTCGTCGCACTTTGGGCACTAATCACCCCTAACCTACACATTGCTAGTCCATAGCGTGAAGAAAAAGAAAGAGCATATAATGATAACAAAATAATGTTCACAAGTATTTCAAAAAAGATTGTGAATGAGTAATGCCTAACACAAATAAGAATAATCAAAGCCTTGCAGTAACTATCTCGAGATGAATGCCATACAAAATTAATTATGAAAGAGCCTCCTTCTCAAAGACTCAACCGCGGGAACTTCCACGAAATCTAAGTGTTGTTTGATGGGTCCTCGACAATAAACTACCCGAACTGCACCTCTCCCCCAAGCCAGGCTCACATACAACCTAGCATGCTAACCAACTTAAATAGATCAGGACCCACTCTTATTCCACAACTCTTTTTGTGTTGTAGGGGTGCAATGTTGAGGAATCGAGCCTACGCGAAGTCCGTATAATGGGATCCTGATGACTCCCGGCAGGTCGAGCCAGGCGCCGAAGTCGCAGGATGCTGACAAGCTAACCCTTGGGTTTCACTGCGGCTTGAATGATTTGAAACTCCAGCACCCCTGTTAGCCAAGCCTGCATCACATGTAGCGAGCAGAGTCGGTGACTCCCGACCCGGTTGGCAGGCACTGAGCAAACTTGCCATTAAGCCAGTGTTAGATATTTCGTGCTGAGGGGAGAGAAGTGTTTCCAGCCCAGAATTCCTCCCTCTTGCTATAAGCGAAACTCTTTGCGATTATAATAGGATGAACACGGGATGAGTTTTGTAGTAGTGAGAGAAGAAGTAGATTAGTGATTGAAAATGGTATTTTTCTGGATTTTTAAGTTTTGTTAAAAGCGATTGTGATTGTTGTAGTTCTGAAGCTGAATATAACTTGAAAATAAAATTGGAAAGAGAACTCTTGAGTCTACTGGTCCTCGTGTGAATTCAGGCATTCAACATGTCCCCGGGTCACACCTCATTTGGGGATGACATATAGTCATTTCCCGAGCCAGGATCATAAATTTGGCATTAAAAACTAGACCACAAAACTTTCCTTCTTGAAACATGGCATTTAATAAGCATAAATGTCCTGACAGGTGAAGACCAGTGCGATCCACCCTACGTTGACTCATAGAAGACAACTAATCGAATGGCGAGGTGCAGATCTGCAATAGCATCCTTTAGAACCCCAAGATTGCAAATCTTTGGTCGTCGAGGCATCTGAAAGTTTAAACTGGGTGTAAGATATGGAACACAAATGCCATGCATTAAAGCAGAGACAGAGTGCTTATCTTAAAGCAGTCGCCCAGGCGGCCTCTCTTAAGGGTGGGAGGGTTGATATCCCTTGAGTTGTCATCCTTAAGGGATGTTTGAGCGGTCGAAAAAGGGAAAATGAGAGAAAGTGGAGAGAAAATTTGCGGAAGTGGGCTACTCCGTCAGGTATGATTGATTGAAAGTTGATTGGTGATAGGAAACATTTGAAACTGTATGCCTTCGAGCAAGAGAAATTACAAAACAAACCAAAACAAAAGCTACTATAAAGGGGTTAAAATAGGAAAAGCAAAAATTTGTAACAAAGGCAGCATTAGCTGCGGGAAGGTGAAACGATGGCGTGTGAAGGGTGAACAATGTGCGCGAGACAATTTCTACCATTTGTGCTCTCCCATTTTCTTTCTTTTTATATTACCGTTCACAGTCTCTGATCTGCAATGCTGAGTTTGACTCGAATTCTACGTGCTTGGATCGACTCAACAATTTCAGCATAAATAGCTTGCAAAAACTACAAAATTAGCCATAAAATGCGATCAGTAGAATAGTAGGGACTTTAATGTGCAAATCGGGTTAATTAGAATGATTAGTACACAAAAAGCACTCAAAACCTATAATAAATGCATGGTTGAAATAGCACTTTTGTTAAATCACCTGACATACACATTACTGAGTCATATGATGAAGGAAAGAAAGAAAGAGAGCATACAAAGCGATAACAAAAATAATGTTCACAAAATGGTATTTCAAAGATTGTGAATGAGTACCTAACCATAAGTAAAATCATCAAGCCTTGCCCGATATATTCTCTCGAGAGAATGAATGCCTTGCAAATTAAGTATCAAGAGCCTCCTTTCAAAGACTCAACCGGGAACTTCCACAAAATCTAGTGTTTGGCTCATCAGTCCTCAGCAATAAACTACCAAAGCGCACTCTCTGACCGAACTCTTTGCCCGCGACCTAGCATGCTAACCCGGACTTAAATAGATCAAGACCCACTCTTATTACAACTCATTGTGTATTTGTAGAGATTTTAATATTGAAGAAGAATCGACCTCACCAAAGTCCGTAGCAGGGGATCCACCGATGAATCTCAACTAATTAAAGGCAGGGCACCTTCATAAGGATCTTTAGGCACACTAACTCTTGAGTTTCACTAGGACTTGAATAATTTCAAACTCCGGCTCTGACTCGCTAAACATCACCCGTCCACCCATGCTTGAGCACTAAGTGATGACTCCCGACCAGTTGGCAGGGCGCGGGCTTTACAAAGGCTTGCACCATGAGTGGTGTTCAGAGATGTAATATTTACCAAACTAAAAATTTATCTATTTAAGTAGCCAGAAGCTGCTGCGGGTATAGCGGCTCAGGATTGAACACGGGGATGAGTTTTCTTCGTGAGGAAAGTAGATTGATTGAAAATGGTATTTTCTCTTTGGATTTTAGGTTTTTAGATAAGAGTGTCTGGGTTGTTGGTTGGCTGAATATAGTAAATCAAATTGGGAAAGAGAACTCCTTGAGTCTCGGACCTTGGTGTAGGATTACAGGCATTGACTTGTCCCAGGGTCTTTCCTCGTGTTGGGGATGATGATAGTCATTTCAGGCAGGATCTTCATTCAGATTAAAAAACCTAGACAACTAAAACTTTCCTTCTTTAAACATGGCATTTACTAAACAAATGTCCCTAACGAGTCGAAGACACGTCCACGATCTACCTATGAGTGGCTCATAGAACCAGCCTTAGAATCTCAGTGGATCTATCAATAGCATCATGGAACCCAGAAAAAGATTGCGAATGCGGATCCAATCGATGCATCGAGGATTTAAACTGGGTGTAAGATATGGAACACAAATACCCATAGCGCGCGTTAAAACGGAGACAAAATCTGCATAGCCAGCCGTAGTAGCCCTCCTCTTCAAGGATGGAGGGTTTAGCCAACCATCCTTGAGTTGTCATCCTCGAGGATATTTTGGCGGCGAAAGAAAAGAAAATGGAAAATGGAAAGTCTGGCGGGAGAGAAGCGGCTTCTCGAATCAAATTTATTGATTGATTGAAAGTTGATTAGATACGAGAGGGCTTATTTGCGGGGCTATATGCCTTCGAACCAATCGAAATTACAAAACAAACCAAAACAAAAGCTATTACCGAGGTTTAAATGGAAGATAAAATTCTGGCAAGGCGAAAGCGATGTAAGCTACAGGAAAGGTGAACGATGGTTTTGTGAGGTGAAACGGTCTTGGCGAGACAATTCACGCAATTTGTGCGCTCCATTTTTCTTTGTATTTTACGCTTACTTCTTTCCTTCTGGTCTCCGATGCGTCTTGAGTTTAGTTAGGTGTACGTGCGGTTGAGCTCCAACAATTTCGGCATAAATAAACACCAAAAACACAAAATTAGCCACAAAATGCGTCGGTGATGATAGTAGGGACAGCAATGTGCAAATCAAGTTAATTAGAATGATTGCTTTAAAATTTTCAAACCTATAATAAATAAGGTTGAATAACCTTTTGGGCACTAAATCAAACCCCGACACATTACCAGTCCCTTAGCAATGAGAAAGAAAAAGAAAGAAAAGAAAGTGCATACAAAATGATAACAAATAATGTTCACAAAATGGTATTTAAGATTATGAATATTATTATAACCTGTAAGATCAGCATGAAGTGCCTTGTCATATCGAGAGGGCGATGCAGCCTGAAATTAAGTATCGAAGAGCACGCTTCTCAGACTCAACCAAGAACTTCCACCAAAATCTAATTGTTTGTTTGATTAGTACTCAACAATAAACTACCAAGCGCACTCTCACTGACGGGCTCTTTTTGCCTGACTAGCATGTGACCGACGATAGTTCAAGGGACCCGCTTCTTATTCCACAACTCTTTTTGTGTTGCGGGGTGCAAATGTTGAAGTCATTCTCACCAAAGTCCATATTACGGGGATCCACAGGTGAATCCCAATAACCAATTAAGGCTTAAGCACCAGTCATGGATCACTGACATTAACTCTTGGGTTTCACCTGGACTTAGACAGTTTGAAACTCCATTTTATAACTCGCATCCACCCATCTATGCGAGCACTAGTCGGTGTTTCTAACTAGTTGTGGCTTAGGGCACCGGGCTTTAAAGGCTTTTGCCATGCAGAGTAGGTGTTCCAGAATCAACAATATTTATAAACCTAAAATTCCTCCCTCTTCTTTATTAGCAAACTCTTTGCGAGTATGGCAACTCCCAGGATGGAACTGGGGATGAGTTTTCTTAGTGAAGAAATGGGTGATTGAAAATGGTATTTTCTCTTTGGATTTTAGGTTTGTTAAAAACATCTATGGGTTGTTGGTTTCAGCTGAATATAACTGAAATAAATTAGGAAAAGCTCCTTGAAGTCTCGGGCCGCTGGTAGCAGGATTCCCAGGCATTGACATGTCCCGAGTCTTTTTCACTCGATGTTAGGGAAGATGACATAGTCATTTCCCAAACGAGATCTTCATTTAACATTAAATAGACACAAAACTTTCCTTCTTGAAACATTGCATTTAATAACAATGTCACATGATTGGAAGACATGTCCACGATCCTACCTACGAGTGACTCGCTAGAGAATGACTAATCGAATCTAAAATTCGGATCCAGCAGCCAAAGCATGCAGACAAAAAAGATTGCCATATTCTGGTCAATGAGGCATCTGAAGGATTTAAGCTTCAGATTGTAAGATATGGAATACGTATTGCTGCGTTAAAGCGGAATAAAATCTTGCAATAGTCTGCGATAGCCCTCCTCTTCAAGGATGGAGGGGTTTAGCCAACTCCCTTGAGTTGTCATCCTCGAGAAGTTTGTGGCGAGAAAGGAAAAGAAAATGAGAAAGAGTGGAAAGTGCGGCGGGATAAATTTGAAAAATTTGCTCAAATCATTCCTTAGATGATTGAAGATTGATTGATGATCTGAGGGCTTGATTAAGGCTTATGTACGCTCAGGGCCAAGCGAAATTACAAAACAAACCAAAACAAAAGCTATTACAAGGGTTCAAAATAATAGGAAGAAAACAAAAAGTTATGGCAAAGGCAACGTGTAGCTACTTGGAAAGGGTGAAGCAGTGGCTTGTGGGGTGAGCGGTCGTCTGCAGAGACAATTCGCGCAATTTGTGCTACGCTCCATTTTCTTTGTATTTTCTGCCTTTCTTTCCTTTTGGTCTCACGATGCAATCTTTGAGTTTATTTCGAATTCGATGCTTGGATCGACTCGACAATTTCGGTATAAATAACTTGCAAACTGCGAAATTAAGCCACAAAATGCGATCGATGAATAGTAGGGACCTTGGCATATGGGGTTATTAAATTAATGTACACAAAAAACAAAACCTATAATAAATAGGGTTCAAAATAGCACTTTTAGGCACATCACACCCCAATATTCTAGTCCCTTGTGATGAGAAAGAAAGAAGAAAGAAAATTACGCCACAACGATAGCAAAATAAAGTTCACAAAAATGGTATTTCAAATGTTTGTGAATGAGTAATACCTAACCCTAAGTAAGAATCATCAAAGCCTTGCCCAAATAAACACTCTCAGAAGGAATGAATGTGTAATTGATGCTCGAAAGAGCCTCCTTCTCAAAGACTCAACCAGAACTTTACAAAATCTAAGTGTTTATTTGATGGAGTCCTTAACAATAAACTACCAATGCGCTCTCCCCCAACCAGATACTACCTGACCCTAGCATGCTAACTTGACTTAAATAGATTAGGACATGAGTTATTTCCTGATGGGGTGATCAAGGATGCAAAATTTATATCTATACTCCTCCTACTTCCGTAGTCAAACTCTTTATAGTATGATGTTAAAGTTGGTAGAGGTTGGGTTTCTTGTTACAAATGACTAAGGTGAGCAAAAGTGAGTAGATGCAATTTGTTTTAAGGTTTGTTAAAAGCAGAGTTTTGGGTGTTCCTTGTGAAAACTAAAACAAGAAAAAATATAAAATAGAACCCTTGAAGTAGACCTTTGAGTTTTAGGGCTTCAAGGTAACCTAATCACGAGATTTTCCTCGCAGTTGGGGAGCATGACATATAGTCATTTCGAGCTTAGGATCTTCATTCAACTTTGAAAACTAAACCACATGATTTTCCCACTTTTGAAAATAGCATTTAAATGGGAATAAATAACCTAGCAGTGAAAACATCTCAAAACCCTAATCCACGATATAACTAAGCAGACAATACTAAGCGAGCCTCAATGGATCTAATTGAAGTATCCATTGAACCAGCCTTAATGCATTAAAGAGGCATGCTTGAAGTTTTAATAAGTGAGGCGAGACAAACAGCCATAAATGCGATGGAGTTCAACCACGGGGGAACAGTAGGTTACCTCCACACCCTAGCCAACGGTAGTCCTCTTCAAGGAGGAAGGAGTGCAGCGAACATCCTACGAGGTTGTCATCCTCGGAGGAGTGTTTGGCGACCGAGAAAAATGGAAAAAGAAAGGAAAGAAGAGAGGGAAGGAAGGCGAAGGCTCCCGCTTATTGTATATCCGAGGGTGGTGGTGGGTTTCTTTGGCTGGGACTGTAGATGCTGGTGTGGAGATTACCACGAAAAACCAAATGGAGGATTATTGGGAGGCAATGGAAAGAAAGCAAAGCAAAAAGCAGCGGGGTGCAGTGAAAAGCGAATGGGGTGGGAGGCGATCGGGGGACGTTTTTTGCGGGAGAAATAAAGTGGTGTTTTTCAACTGCATTTTTATATTCATATGGTCTTTTGATATATAATCAGTGAGTTGGAGCTTGTTCTTGGTATTTTTTTGGATAGACTATTGTTTTGACATCAGTTATTTCATAGTGCAAAATTTTATATAAATCTGATCATTAAATATTAAGGACTAACTAACCATTACAAATAGGTGAAATTGAATGATTCATTTTTAAAGCACTCAAACTAAACAAATAAGGCTCAAAATAACCTTTTTGGAGCACTAATCACACCAACTACATTGCTAGTCCCTTAGCAATGAAAGAAAAAAGAAAGAAAAGAGCATAACGATAACAAAATAATGTTCACAAAATTATATTTCAAAGGTTTTGTGAATGAGTAATGCCTAACCTAAGGAAAAATCATTGAAGGTGTCAATAACTATCATGAAGATGAGATACATAGAAATTGAGTGTCGAAAAGAGCTTCCTTCATTATTTCGACCAGAGAGAAACTTCACCAAAATCTAAGTGTTTATTTGATTAGCTCATGACAATAAAGCTGTCAGTACTCGCGCCCCGACTAGCTACAACACATTTCGCATGCTGACGACTAAATAGATCAGGACCACCTCACCGACCACCATTCTTTTTGCGTTGCAAGGAGGTGCAATGCTTTGAGAATCGACTCTCACCAAAGTCCATGTAGCGGGGATCTACCGATGACTCCGACCAATTAAAACCCAGGAGCTTGGTGTAAGGATCTTTCGACCACAAGCTCTACGGAGTTTCACTCGGGACTTGGGCCAGTTTAGAGACTCCAGCACCTCTGACTTGCTGACTCACCATCACCATATAGCATTCAAATTGGCGAAGCCGACAGTGAAGGTTTAGAGCCCCTTAGGGCTTTAAAGGCTTCGCCATATACCCCTCGGACGTGCTCGAGGTTTAAGGCGGCGTTCACGTTTTATTCTTTTTCTTTTCTTTTTCTTTCTTTTTCATTTCTTTCTTTTTCTTCTTTTCTTTTCCTACAGGGTCCTTAACATATATTAAGGTGGTCAATGTAAACTAGGGTAGGTTATCTAGTAAGGGGGATTTATTCGGTTTTATTTATCATTGAAACCTAATGTGCATTGTGTGTGGACTAAACAAAGTGGGAAGAAAAAGGTTGAAAGCAGCAAGAATTTAACTAATCATCCTCAATTATCCATGGAACCAATCTAACATCAATATAATTGGACAAAGTTTCAATTTTCAAACACAGATTGAACAGCGCTAAAAAATTTTGGTTGCAAAGCGGGTCCAAATTTTAGAAAAAAAGTAAATTTGTAAGTATAACGGCTTTATAGAAAGGGACCAGTGACCTTTGGGCATCACAAAGTGGAGCTTCTTCAAAATGATACAAAAGATAATACAAAAGCAACTTCCTTTGCTAACTCTCTCCCCCTGACCAAACAATACAGGTGTTCGAAGTGAAATTTCCCGGATTGGAAAATTAGAGAAGGTGCTCATATGATGAGATGTGATCATTTACTGGATAGGTGACTTCTCAAGCTCCCATGACACTATTCTCAGGTTTGGGCTTCAATAAAGCAGATTAGGAAGAGAGGAAAAAAGTGACCGGTTGGACCATTTTAAAATTACACGTTCATAATCTCAAAATCTAACTTTCTAGCCATATTTGGAT